>JXOR01000141.1:0-244793 GCA_001014335.1 Coboldia fuscipes | reverse complement strand
AACAAAAAAAAAAAAAAAGAATCAACAAAAACTCACCTCGCCATGGCAATTCCTTCCTGACGGTGTATTCTCTGGCAGAAAATATAATCGAAGACTCGTTAATAAGCCTTGCTCATTTTTATCTTTCCACACCATCCGTAATTCAGCGAGACAAGCAATTGGTGAATCGGACCATGGTCTCACCGGTATACAATCACCCAAACCAAGTACCAAATTTTTTACACTAAAAATACGACCCAGATAAAAAAAAAAAACATTTGAAAGAGACAATTAATAAGAGATTCAACGAATAAATAAAAAAAAATAAAATTAAAATAAGAATTTTTATTCCAAATCAAATTCAGTTAATTTAATTAATTCATCAATTAGTGGGATTTATAGCGAGAATTAACCAAATAAAAACACAAAAAAAAATAAAAAACTCACTTGTTGTTTTCAACTGTTGTTTGTTCACAGCCCGTTTTTCTATCTAATTCACATTGATCTGTTGATAAGTTTTCTGTTTTAACTGACGTGTTTGACTGGTTAGCATAACCAGAACCAGCGGCAGATGTTGTAATCCGTACCCCTTTATAAAATGTATAGGGGCCATGATAACCACAAGGTCCACCAACAACCTAGAAATAATAAAAATATTTAAATTACTTATCAATTCAAAATAAAATTTTTGTACAACAATAGTCAGTTGTAAACAGACTAATATCAATATTACATACACAAAATCGAAAAATCAATAAAATTAATCGATAATTTTTGTATATCAAAAATTTCTCTTCTCGCATTTTGATAATAAAATAAATGCTCATTATAGTACCGAAATATAAAGAAAAAACGTTATTCACAATCAATATAATATAGTTCAATTCGTTTCACAATGAGTGACTAATTATTAAATCCATAATAAAAAATTGTATATACAATTCGTATAGTATCAAATCGTTTACAATCCAATATAACAGCCAGTAGAGTAATAATAAATAAAAATCGATATGAAGTCCAATGTCAATTTCAAAATTGCATAACGGAATTGAATTTGTTTCTTTTTATTACTTTATTATCTTACGTTCAATTTATCAATAATATTCGACATAGAATCATAAATGGAAAATATCACAGTACAATTGAATGTAATGAATTCAATTTACCAACGTTTCTCTTTATTTTTCCATTGATATTGGAAGAAATAAATTCAAAATGATACGATAATCTCGAATATCTTCAAGAGCATTGAGAGCTATCGAAACACCGTGAAACATAATCAAAAGATCAAAGAATAAGAAAAATCTAATTATTTTTAATTCAAAATAAATCCTCTTATGAACATTTTAATGTGCGGTTGCCATATTCAATTTATATTTAGCTAGTGCATCACATACAAAAGCGACATTAAATATTGGTAATACGTTTAACATTATAGTATAATTCCATGTAACCATAAAACACAGATAAACAATTGATATGATAATTAGCCATTAAACGAATTACTAAAAATCACAGTACTTTATTAGCATAAGTCGATTATATTTTGGTTTTAAACAATATAATACATAAAACCTAAGTATCAGTTACGGTTATATTCAATGTCACCATTTACAGTGACACAAAAAAATATAAATTAATACCAAATTAACAAAATCAATTCAGGAAATAATAATTTTAAATCGTTTTTTGTCTGTTTAAACCCATTACAGATGAGCTGACATCATATGCAACTATGTTTAACTGTCGTTTCATTAATATGTGACTACAATGTAATCAGTCCCCCCTAGAATCAACCATTCGTTTATACACATTTCCACTCCTTTTTATTCCAATTCGCAAACAATGCGTTTTTTTTTCCACAGCACGATATCAATTGTATACCATTCAGCATCAACAAAAAACCATTCGGTCCAGATAATCTCTTCGATCCCATATAATATTCTTTCGTTATTATTTTATACTTTCAAACTTTCTCGTTTTCCTTTATTTTTTTTTTCCTCTCGTTTACTTTCTGTTAAATAAAAATTCTCATAACTGAAAAATTTGCACCCTTGAAAATGATGTTGAACAGTTTGAATATGAGAGGATTCTTTCCAGAAAATAAAACGAAACACCAACCATCCCCAGTGATAAGTTTCATTACATTTTCAATGTTAAAAGTACTTATAATTCTGGTGGTTCATCGTTCTTCGTTAGACAAACACACACCCCATTGGTACCACACATTTTCAATTCCAAACAAAAAAAAACAACCAACAGTTATATGAATTTTCCATTTCTGTTCCGTTCACTCGTTTACAATTTCCCATCGTCCTTCTTCATCCATACACATACTAACAATATATTTGATTCAGTTATACGTAACATAAGGCCAGTCATGGAAAATGTTTTAACATTAAAAAAAAAAAAAAACGAAAAACTGTTTCGAAATATGCCAGATAGAGAAAAGTACCTCATTTATTTTCATTCGTTCCCCATATATTCTTATCCAGATTCTATCAACAGAGTAGAAAATTCGTTGAATATCAAAAACAACCCAACAACAATATAAAGAAGAACTCAAATATTATACTAAAAAACCAAAGAAACGAATAAAAATATATCCAACAAGACTTGGAAAACACTAGGAATATAGAATAACTCTTATGGAAATGATGAAAAGAATATAATGCATAACAACAAAAAAAAAGAGAGAAAGAAAAACCAAAATGAATATTATATAGATTGAAATACAAAAGAGAAGAAAATAATAATGTTCTATATCCGTTTAATTTGGCCCACTTTAAGACGCTAACACAATTTCCACAATCAAAAGTGGCGAAAAGCGAGAAAATCTTAAAAAAAAAAAAACTTGAAAATCTCACACCTCATTTTCCATGCCTCATCGTATTACTTTTGTGTGCCTTTATATTTCGTTTCGTTTTATATTTCACTTCTCTTCTGTTTTTCATACTTTTCAAGTTTATCTAAGGGCATCCGTCGTTGTCGTATTCATTGAAATCAACAGCGGATTCACCTTCGTTCATATTCGCTAAATTTAAGTTTTTCCAAAAGTGAAAAAAAAAGAACCAAACCACCCATTTACTTTGTCAAACTTTAACAGACAAATGGTTGAAAAATTTCGTATTTCACTAAAGACAACCAACAAATACAAACTTTTTATTATAATATTTGTTAATACAAATCTATCTAGTTATAATGCAATCAGGTATACATTTCACTTGTCTTTAGTCATAGAAGAATACTCATGACTTTGTGTCCATTTGAAATGTGAAAATTTTACACCGTTTTCCAGTCCCATATATTTTCGCCCTTTGTCAATGTTCAACCGTCCAAAACATTCATTTTTGTATTTCACTCGTTTTTGGAGTTTCAAATTATTTCTATTCTTTTCATTTTGCCTTTTTGGAATAACACACACTCTCTCTTAAATTCCCGTTTTCTCCCGTGTGGCATAGACAAGAAAATATTTGGCCTTACCACCCACATTACATACCACCGTTATTTGGCAATTCATAAGAACCATCGGGTGAATACACTGCTTTTGTATTAAAATCAAAAAGAAAAATATGTTGAACGTATAAACCTCCCACCCAATAATATCAATGAGACATAATATTATAGATTTCCCTTATTTTACATTTTACATTTTACATCTCTCGTCGTTTTTTGGTCTATTCTAAATTGTCTCCACGTATGCTACAATACCACTATTTCAACAAAATATACATTGGAATAAAATCACTCTAAATTCATACAAATCTACACATAACCACCAACAACCCCCCGACAATTTGATCCACGTTTAAATGTTGCCTATATTTCATCCCTACTGTTATATCCACCCGAAAAACAAACGGGTATGTATTTTTCCATTTTCCTATTTGGTTTTGCATTCACAACATAAAATTCACTCTAATTTTGAATCACCAATGCGCATACATTTGGAAAAACATGAATTTTGGAAAAACAGTAAAGAAATAAAATAAAAAAAAAAAAAAAACTGAACACAAAAAATAACCATTGAACTAAGAGAACCCGTATTCATATTTGGAAAATAGCAAAGTGATCTATTGAGTCGCTTCATAAAAGTTGAGAAAATTTTATTTAACAAATATATTTCAAAGTTTGTGGGTGAAAATGGGTGGTTGGGTGGCAATGAACTACAGAGAATCATACACATAGTAATATTCAAATTATGCCTAACATTATACGGATATGGTGTGAATAGTATAACGCATACTAGTTACAGTAGTAGTAGGGCACTGGTTAAACATAAGAATACCATTCAGAAATAGGAGATTATAAAAGAATCCTATTCATCATGAATATGTGGTATGACTGTTACATGCCAGAGAGAGAGATTTCCACAAAACGAATGGTAAAAAGATTTTCACCATCAGAGAATAGAAAATAAAAAAAAAAATTGTCATTTTACCAAATTGTCGGTTGATGTTTTCACAATTTTCCAACGAAAAAAAACAACAGAAACATAAAATGAACACACAACCAAATCAACAACGACTGACTAACTCTTTCAAATGATATTTTCATAAACAAAATTTAAATGAAAGGGTTATATTCCATTATTATTATTGTATCCGGTTATGTAACGTCAGAATATTTAACTGTTTATACATCATCATTTTAATGGTAAATGACTTGGCATTATACGACAAAGAATTTGTAGTAAATTGAATATGTAAATACAAATTAAAGGATAATTTTAGGGGATCTAATACTGATTAACCATATTTACATACACACATTGGAACGAAATGCTGTATCACAGTAATTTTATTGATTATCAATTAAGAATTTCAGACGAATACAATCCATTTAACTGCCATCCTGGTTATGGGAATGTACTTTTTTGTTTGCGAAAAATAAAATACAAACCGTTTAACAGAACTTTTATATTGCAATCAGACTATTTTCAAGATATTTGTAATAAATTTCATCAGAATTTTTATTAAACAAAGAGAAAATGAATTTTTCTTATTTTTTTTTCCATTTAAATCCAGTTTAATGGAAAATAAAGAATTATAGCAATACAGAGTACTTCTCACCTCTAGCAAAAAAAAAATTCAATAACGAATACAAGTAATTAAAGAATATAATAAAACTAGCTTGGGATTATAAATGACAGCATTCGTTCATCAATTCAATATTGTTTGATTGTAATACGACATTATGGTATAAATTTAATAGACCGAATCATATTGAATGTGTATTCGATCATGTTATTCAATATTTCATCAATTTTTTTTTTATTTCACTCATTCCATTAATATGCAATATAAAATCAATATGCACGAAGAAACAAAAAATTCAAAATGTATTCAATAATAAAGGGGGTACAAGAACCAATGTAAAATATGAGTTCAGTTTTTTAATCTTGTTTTCAATAGAAATAAGAATAAAAAAACAGCCTCACGTCATTCTTAATTCTTAATACAAAACAAAGATAAAAAAAAAAAACTAACTAAATGATTGTATGTTTTTTCTCTCTTCTTTTCTTAAGAATAAGAATTAAAAACCAGTTTTTGAAGGAGAATTCCCAATGTGGAACTTTAACAGAAAATAAAATGCAACTGATTTAGTGTTTTTTTATACGCGTAATTTATATTTAAACCAAGATCAACCATATTATGAATAAAAAAAAAAAAAAACCCCAACAATAAATCAGTAAAACATGAACGCTTTTAAACCCCAAATAAACATAAATAAATACCATAAAATAGATATTCTCTCAGTCATTATTCGATTCACAATCATCGTAATGGCATAGATAATATTGTTAAACACAAAAGTGTACAATTGCATATAATCCATTAGTCGTATAGTACACGACAATAAATTAATATCGTGATACCCGAGTACGCGAGTCAATTAGCACAGGTGGTGATGTTGTCTATTGCTTTATTCTTTTTTTTTTATTACTATTATTTCCAGTCAATTATAGTGCACACTTTACTCATTTTGATTAACATAAATCATAAATTATAACGAAACAAAAAATTACACCGAATTCTAAAGAATAAAACAGCATAACTATTTAGACCTCCAATTACACCACAAAACTTTAAAATCAAAATAAAAAATTTGTTATATTCGTACAGTTTCATACGATAGAGGAAAAATCCATTGACCCATTTACATTGATATTTTTATGACATAAATTACATATATTATTCACTCTTTTTCTACACCGTATGCTCCGCGTTCAATTCCATAATATTATAGTTTTGTTTTTTTTTTTATATTTAGGTTTTTAGCATAAATAATAATAAAATACGAAACATTAAATTCATATGATAAAATAAAATAAAAAATTATGTAAAAACAAATTGAATTTTAACAAAATAGAAACCAGTCTATATCGGTGTGAATAATTTTCATAATTTAAATGAAAATAGTTAAATAAAATTTAACAGAAACCACACCAATGTATTAATCGATATGTATTGATTAGATTCCAATTTGTATTACATTCAATTATTGACATCTGATGGGAATTATATGATTGTGCAACCTTACTAATAACTTCCAATCAATCTAATACAAAAATTCGTATTGGAGTCTAATCCATTATTTAGCCACAATAACATAAACATGTTACAGTGATTCAACAAAAAAAGAAAAACCATAACCAACAGTTAAATGCAATCATATTCTCAAGTGGTTAAACACGTTCTAATTTATCATTAAACTTTTGATTTTAGTTCCATTGAATAAACAAAAAAATGTGATTCAAATTACATAATTACACTGAATTAGTTTATAAATTATAAAATTAGTTCAATGATTGAATTAAAAATAAAAGAAAAAAAATTCAAATTCAAATGAAATCAACTTTATGATTAAATTTTTTTATTATTTTTATCAGTTTCATTTCCTCTCAGCCCCAAAAACGGAATTACTTTAATATATCATTGCACGTATTTAACGAACAATAAACGATTAAACTCTGAGTTCAGTGTGTCTTCTGATAAATTTAAATCAAATTAGTCAAAATCAACACCTTCCAGTAAATTAAAGAGAGAAAACATAAAGAATGTTAAAGATGTTATTTTATACTTTATTGATTGGTCCACAATCCTACCCCCACGGCATCAGTAAACTGCTGTCGATCAATCTTCTGACATAATGAAATTTTCATGTTTCCCAACAAAAATAATCATTTGTTATGCAAAATTTGTTGGTACCATGAAATACATACATATACAACGTCTACTTTATTCTGATATACTCTCATCATTTAACGTTTTCATAATTCAATGCTCTCATTTTTATGTCTCTCTCTTCAGTCTTATTTTATTTTCATTTTTATCATGAACGACCATAAGCCAAATTTATATTCATAATCAACTGTTAAATATCAAATGGATAATATTAAAATAAGAAATAAATAGCAACAATATTATAGTAACCAGAGTATGAAATACCAGATCAAATATTATGCATTTTATGTACTCTCTTGTTGAATGCCTACACACATACACAATATTTATTATAATCCCTTTCTCTCTCTCTCTCTCTCTGTTCAATTGTACAGTTGAACGTGAGCAATAGAAGAAGAAAAGAGATTATGAATTTTTATACAAGATTGACTCTCCGGGTAAAAGTATGATTATTAATCAACAGAATCTATGAACCGTTGAATATCATACCAAATATTCGGTTAACTTCTGTAGCTAAAAGCGTTTTTATATTTATATTTGAAAGAAAGTAAAAATAAAATACGATTAATATCTTAAGAAATGTTACCATCGCGCTTCTTTGCATTATTAATTTCACTTTTCCTCATTCAGTGTCAAACGCAGCACTCATACAATATTCATTTACAGTATATCATTCACCTAACAATATACACTGTTGGTAACACAATACCATCAAAACGAACAAACATTGTACCGATTTATAACTGATGCACATGGATTGGGCGCATTTTCAATTTATGCTTATAATAAATGTAAAAGATTATTAATCAACCATTTATTTTAAATCAAATACACGCATAATGACAACCGTTAACAGTAAACCGCATTATAATATTTTCCAATGGCAGAAAAGACGTAATTGAAATAAGAACAATTTCCTATGTAAGCAATACCGCATTTATGAATTTCGTACATTGAAAACACATAATAAAAACCGTAATTTACAATATTTATGAACACGAAATGAATAAGAAAAGATTTTTGATTTGTTTGCAAATTAATGTATGAATAAAATGGCAGGTGAGGTTCAATTTACATCATAAGTTTCCATTGATTCTTCAGCACCTTTGATGATCTTAATTGTGCGATACCACATACAACTGAATTAAACATGACTAAGAATCTAAGTAAGATTATGTAATATCAATATGAAACATTAGACAATACAGTAACAATTCATTTAACATGAAAATTTAATAACTTCATACAAAAGAGAACGTCTATAGTTCCCAATATAGAAATCTTAATAAAACTTGGTACAATAAATATCATCACATAATAATAGCACACAGTGGCATATGTTCAATCAAATTGTGTTATTCAAACAATCATAATTTATTAATAAACATTACATTTGATTGCAATTTATTTTTATTCTGAACGTCACATTATTTAATACTGAAATAACTACAACAGAAACACCGAATTGTAATTATTAAATCAAGTAGAGGTAAATGATACACAGATATCAATTATTGAAATTATGATGCCTCTAAAGTCAAACTGATGATTTTAATGTAAACACACAAATTACAGTGAATTATATTTTTTTTTTTTCGGTATTAAATTAAAACTCCCGCACATATAAAATGTTTTACTGTAAAATCCAAATTTGAAATGAAAAATGAAAGCGGTAATAAACGATTCAGTTATTATTGATTTGTACTTTGTAATGTAATATTGAATAATAACAATAATAATGCAATTCAAAAGATACTTAAATTATTATTAAAAATAGAATAGTAAGCAAATATACAATGCGCGTATTACCATACACTACCAACAACAACAACCAAATAAAACATTTAATATTGAATAAAGAGAAACATTCTTGCATAACATGTAATTCCATTGAATTGAATTCAAATATTAAAAAAAGAAACAAATTGACGGTAAAACGTGATCATTTCAATTATAATTGTTTCTCTTTTATTTAAATTTGTTGGATAAGTATAATTCTCTATATCGTTTTTCTATTTTTATTATTTTTTTTTTTCACTTCAATGAATCGTACATGAGTTAGAAATAAAATATAACAACAACCATCTAAATGAAGATAATCCCAATTTCCTAATACTTCTAACGGATTAAAATAATAAGAGAATTTTTCTTATTTAAATTAATTTTGTTGTGATATTCCATTAAAAACTATGAATCAATAATAATTAATTCATTTGAATTGATGTAATTCGAGATCGTTACACCAATAATTTAGAGCCATTTGTTTTATATCGAAACTTATTAAGAATATTGAAAATCACTGTATACCATACACATAGTAATTACATGTAAAATAATTATTATTTTATGAGTTTCCTTTATTAAAATACAATTTTTTATAAATCTCACTTTGTCGTAATTGTGTTTTTGGTTCTCCATCTTTCTACTTTCGGAATTCATTTATATTTTAAAATAAACCAAAAAGGAATATTAATTTATTATTAACGTGTTATGTAAACCATATTTTTCATTTGTATATTTTGATTAAAGAAACCCAAAACGCAAAGAGAAATAATAATAAAATAAAGAAATTAAGTTTAATATTATTGCTATTAATTTGAAATGAACCAAAATAGTAATATTTCAGTTTACAAGGAAATGGTCAGAATCATTCACATATAACCGTATATAGAACATGATCTTTAATCCAAAAGATAAATTTCTTCAAATAAATTAATGGGTATTGTACGGTATATTTCTTCCCTTTTATGAATGAGCTAGAAAACAAATATACAAACGAATGATGCTCAACACAAAAACCATATTACAGTAAAAATTCAACCAGTCAACTAGAGTTCATCTACTGAAATAAGAGTATCAGAGAGAAAAAAAATAACGAAAGAGTGAGATGAAGATGCTGTTACAATGTTAGGAATATAAACCCAAAGAGATAAGCCAGTCAAATGTAGCTCATAAGACGCTTAAATCCCACGTACTTCTTCGACATACCGAATTCAATAACCATCAAAACGATAAAAATATTACAAAACAGAAAAAAAATTAACATCCCATACACACTCTCTATTTTGTTACATTATTTACATGTAATCCAAATGATATGGGATACATAAATATATCGACTCAATATTGGATTCAACTTGGCATTGTTCGTCGTATTACTTCCATGGAATCGAAAAAAAAAAATCAAATACACAAGAAAAAGGTATGAAATCCAGTGTTCTTATTCTACATCATTTTCAATTTTAATAGAAACAACCGAACCAAACATACCAGAAGAAGTTTAGAAAATTTATAAACGATATGTTTTCTTTCACGATTAAGACATTCTTTTGCTACAATTTTGCTGATGATGAAACATGCCAAAAAAACACAAAACTAGATTTCAACAAAGACGTGTAAATTATTCAAGAAATTTAATTTCCCCAGATGAAATAGATTATTTCTACCAAAAATACGAAATATAAAACAAAACACACATTTATTTTATTTTTGCTAAAGCGCAAATACATAAAATTTATGTTCAACATAATTTCAATATTAAATTATTTTTGCTGCATAAGCACAGCAGCCCTCATTGCATAGCACACAAAACGAAATAAAAAAAAATTTTTATATAAAAAGTCATTGAATTATAAGGTTGAGATATTAAACGAACCAGAAAATACTTTAAATCGAATCATCAGCCATTCAAAAACATTAAATTTCATTCATTTCATTAATATAATCATTTTCATTCTCTCATTTTATTTCTCGTTTAATTCTATAAATAAGAAAATAATTTATTTTAATATAAATATTATTTTATAAAAAATTAAATAAAATATAATCAATTGCGTACAGTTGATATAAGAAAACAGTTACTTTCTTCTCAATAATAAATGCGTTTTGTAACGAATCAACTGTTTATATAATTTTTTTTTTTTTAACTTAAAAAATTTCAATTTCATGGCCATAATTTTGTAAGTTGAAACAAAATACCAAATCATTTCTTTGCATCGTATAATTTCCAATTAGGTTATAACTCTCAACTAGTATAATAGAAACAACAACAAAGAAAGAAAGAGAGACCACTTCATTCGCATAAAGATCATAGACGCATAATTTTCTATAATTTTAAAAGTGTTGAAATAAAAGAAAATAAAGAATCACTTAATACATTAATGCTCATTATGAGTTGGCATTCTAACCGTTTGAATATACATAAACTTCCATAATAAAATTATTGCTCTAACCACTAACATAACCGAGCTCCTCTATTAACAAAATTCATTCACTAAGCAAATGAATAAAATTCAAATCATCAATTTGCTTATTCTTATCTGTCTTTATGTTAAGCATTCAGAGTCTAATCAGAGAAACACTTTTACACGTTTACTCTATTGCGTTTATTAATCTCATTTCTTGTCATCTACTCATAACAAAAAAAAAAACATTAAATCCCCATAATAAGACAAACATAATTGTCTTCTGTTAAACTAAAAAACAAACTCCATTTTCAGTTACATTCAATCGTATTAAATAACAACTGATTACCAACATGGTTAAAACTATGAGAAGATGGTGTCATATCAAAAAATAAATTATATTAAAGAAACATTCATTTGTTTTTAAATAAATACGGTCTTTAGTCTTTATCACTACTTCTATTCATAATTCACTCTTTAATTCGTTTTTGTTTCCATTAAAATTGAAAATTAAAAAAAAAAATTTCAAATAAAAACTAAACCAACTAATAAATAAATAAATAAAATATACAATCATACACATGAAATGAATTTGTTGTGTTACGTTAACTGCTCCTTAAGTAGATACAATTATATATTCAATATAATGGAATGTTTAATGTTTATACAGTTTTTAAAATAATTATTTGAAATAAACAATTGAAGAAATATAATAATTGTGAAATGTATATTGTGAAGCATAATGCACTCTAAATAGATTTAACGTCAAATCAATAAATATCAATTTGATTAATATTTTCAATTTCAATTCAAAAACAAAACAACAACAACAAAAAATCAGCAAAACTGTTAATGATATTCAACACGTTCAAAATAATAAAATTTTCACAATTAGCACATCACTGTCGTTTAATAACACAATTAGAAATTAAATATTCAAAGGTTTAGTTACGAACATGAACGTTACAAATCATTCAATGATTTTATCATCCATTTAGTACAAATTTCTCTGTAACATTTTTCCGGATTTTCATTATCCCAAAAGGGATGAAAATTTATTCACAATCCAATCATTTCAATGAAAATATTTTCAATTTTTAAAATCCACAAATTTCAATGTACGAATTTTAATTAAGATATTTCCAACTCAACGATATACCACAAACGATGCATCCCAAAAAAGAAGTACAAAAACAACCGAAACGTACAATATACTCTCGCCCTCTGGTATAAAATGCATTTTCATAGTTTTCTCTATTGTTGAATTTATACAAGTAACAAGTTGTATGTAAATTTTCAATGAATATATTTAACATGTTGCTTTTAAACATTTCAGAATGAATCGTTTGGATTATGCCACACTGAGTATATGAAGGGGCCCCATTACATAATCGAATCTATTCATGAATTATTCTTCTTTTCTAGCTACTGTGCTCATTAAATGGAATCAATTTAAGTTACTACTCGGAACAGAAATGTAAAAAAAAAAAACAAATTGAGTTTCTCATTTGGTTCACCATTTGAAGTAAGATTAATTTTTAATACGGATTTAATCTCACACATTCACTACTGACCAAAAAGGTATAAACATAAAACCAAAAACAAAAATAATTCTCATAGGTGATGCCAAAAATCCCCACTGTTTAGAAGACACAGCATTAAACCCATAGCAGTTAATTATGACCCGTAATACTTATTATGTTCAAACAAAAACTCTATGAAATATTATATTACTTCAACAGCTATAGTTCAAAGTCATTCAACGTACGTTGCTTTTTTTTTTTCCCTTTCATCATCATGTATAACAAAGAGCTTTAAACATAATCTGTTCAACTTAATAATGATAAAATATAGTTGTAATAACAAACAATTCCATTGAGGTGATTCACCAAAAATTTTTTTTATTTCTTTCAATTCAAATGAATAAGAAACAATTAGAAGATTCTACAGTGATCATAAATCGCCAAACACCGTTTTATAATTTCTAATAATTTCACTTAAACAAATAAACAATTTAATTATATTAATGAAAATGATAAAAAGAAAATGGAAAATTCAGTTTTTCCTTTTCGTGGTCCATGAATCAATAGAAACACAATTTTTTCCAATAGTAAAACAACATAAAGTCATCCGTATTCGACAAACAATTTTCCGCTCATGAATCTGTCAATTTATTCATTTTAAACAATTTTATTGCTTTCATTTCTTTTCCGTTTCCTTCTGACTGTCTCCAACAATCAATATATCACATATTATTATAAGAAAAACTATACATCTTTATCGTTTTTTATATTCCATATCTTTTAACAAATTGGAGTTCTCAAAAGTGGATTCACTGTATAAATTTTTCTTTTTTTCCGTTAAAGTACTTTCAAACTAAAAATGCATTGAATGACGATGACTGCAGTTATAAAAAAAACGAAAGAAACAAAATATTGTGACTCGATAACAATTTTGTGCTAACGAAGAAACTTGAACTGTTACTTCCAATTTAAAATGTTTTAAATTATATGTCGATGTTGATAACTATGAACCCGTCGAATGGTACTATGCGGGAGAGAAATTATTAACAGTTGAGAATGAAAATAAAAAGTAAAAATGATTTTTTTAATATTTTTAAAGTAATATGGAATGCATTATGAATGACTAAAACAAAAGTTATGGATATAAACAGTTTATGTATAACCATAACATAATTGGAGCATATCTAAAATCAGTGTGATATAACTAATACTTATCGGATCAAATGGATAGTTTCACTGCCTAATGGGCGTATATTACAACCATATTTCTTTCTAACCTTTAGTTCACACACTTAAATTTCGGTGACAAAACACTTCAATATTAATAGTTTTTTTTTTTATTATTCATTATCAGTATAAAAGGGAACGTTTGTCTTTTCAAATAAGAAATATGGAGAGAGAGAAAAAAAATTATTGATTATCTTGTCTAACGTGAATCGTAATTGAATTGAATACTATGTATTATCCAGCTAACATTAAAATACATCATAAATTAGAAGACGAAAAATGACTTTTAAATTGTGACTTTCCCTTTAGCTATAAGACATCATTAGTCTGACGTTTAGCAACATAGTGACACAGTTTAACACTAACATTGTGGTATTTCTATCATATTAAAATCCACACAATATCTAATTAATAATAAACGAAAGGAAAATATTTTTTTTATCATAAATAATTCATTAACATTGAAGTCCATCATTTAATGTGTTTTTTTTTTTAAATTTAACCGCACCTCTTTCCACAATATTATACTGTTAATATTGCAGATGAATAACCAAAATGATTTTTTTTTTCTTTAAAATGAAATGAATAAGAAAATTTTATAACAAAAATTACATTAAAACCGATTTAAATGATTAATAATGAACATCTACTGACTGCAATTAATCTCTTTAAATACGATTATGTATAAAATAACCAGATCACAATTATCCGTTATCTAATTTAATAATAAAACAAAAATTCATTTAAATAACATCATCTCATGTAAACACTCTTCATAAATCCATGAATATTAAAAACTTTATATCAAATGATTTCAGTTTTACCGTTACCTATTTGCCAACAAACTTTATATTACTCACACTCTAAGTACCAGTAACTCGTAAGTATTTTAGTAATTACTCGGTTAAACTAAATAATAGTTAAAAGAAAAAATAAATTCTAAAAGGTTAGCACAGAACCGGGCTAGTATAACATAAAACACCAACACTATTCAGTAGATGGAAACAGCCAATTATTCATACAATACGTAATCATGAAACTTTTATGTACTTTAGATCGCCCTCCAGTATTCTCTAACATTTCCCTATTCCATTGCTCTTCAATACGTTGCGCGCGGAAAAACAATTTTCTTTGTGCCACCTTCTTTCCCTTTTTTTTTTCCCAATAAAAATATAAACCAGAAATGTTGTCACTTCGGTGACACGACATTTCACAATTTAACGATGGCCCATTCATTGCCATTTTTATACCACTGACCAATATCCACATATACAATAAATATGGTAAATAAAAATTATTACTAAAGTCCATAGTGAAATGGCGGAAACATAAAAACAAACTCCCCATAACATTTCAATATGTTGAAAGTTGATGTACCGCACTAAGTTTAAATGTGATAAGCAATAATTTTTCATCATATCATACACATATCGTATAATGCAAAAGACAACGGAATAAATGGTAAAAACATTGTGAATTTTTTATATTTAATATTACATGATGACACGTCCATCAGTTGAATATACGACATCATAATAATTCCGACTAGATATCAAACATACAGAAATCGACCGTATACAGTGTTGACGTGTGAAGGAAATAAGAACAAATTCTAAACAAGATGAATTCAAAATTCATATTTTATATGAATTCATATTTAAATAAGAATATGATTATCAATTTTAAAGTGCTAACAACACTTAACTAAACAATATCAGAGTGTTCAACTATTTAATGTCCTTCATACAAAATAATTAAATAAGTCGACAAGTACGCTAAATCACAGCTAAAGAGAAATATAAATTCAAGAAGTCTTGAAACTTTGAAAACTATGAAAACCCAACGAGATGGTCATAATATCAAACGGATGAACATAAAACCTTCGAAACTTTCAGGGTATTAATGATTCATATTAAGTATAAGTTTTATTTCCATCTAAAACTGTAACATGTTGGACGAAAAAAAAAAAAACTAAAACTTTTCAAACTAGAATTCATACAAAGTAAATGGTATTAAACTCTCCAAAAAAAAAGTTGTGTATGTCAATCATTAACAATGATACTTTAATGGTGAAACGATTACCACTTAAAATACGATTAATGAACAACTAATTGCACATGAGTGAAAATTTATTAAAATTAACTGATATTAAATTATAGATGATTAACTGTACACCGTTGTAAGATAACATAAATTCAATGAAAACATGTTCATATTGTATACTTAAGTCATCATTATTCTGTTGTATCAACCCAACCACAATAAATTAATGATAAAACAAAAAAGCGAAAAATAAAAATCAAGATCACAAAATTAACTTTTGTGTGAGCGTGTACACCATACCGTTATCACACTGTATCACAAAATCTAAACAACAGGTAAAACTGATTTGATTAAATTTCATATTAACTTAATTGCAATGTGATACATACAATTACGTATTGATTATATACCAAAAATAGAAATAATTACTGTGTATACTCCACATTTTGTTATCATTCAAATTTTTTAGTTTTATTTTCGTCCAAAATATCACAAAAAAAATATAAATGCTACCAATCATAGTTGAATGTCGTAACATATGTTAAGACAAACAGAAATAAAAATTACTAGTCTTTTATTATACTTTCTTAATATAGAATATGAAATTTTATATCAAATACTTTTTACTCGTTTTTATTATATTTACTGAACAGAAAGTTTACTAAAAACATTGGCCACGGCCATACAATATTCAACATTATACATATTGATGGTATTAATATCATGTTGCTTTTATAGTAGGTAAAAAACTGTAAAACTCTCTCTCTCATTTATGCTTATGCTAAGAGTGCTATTTTATTGATAAGTCGAGTCATGCGCGGGCCCCCTTTTTTTTGTACCATAATATTAAATTTACTATATTATTATGATGCCATGGTAAAACATTTGCCTCTTCTTCCGAAGAAAAATACTAAACATATTCATTGCATTCAGTAGAAGGCCAATAGTATGTGTACATGGCAAAGAAGAGTCTATCAAATTGTATATGAATACAGTGGGAGATTAGAGACAGATATCAATTCAGCATAAATTGCATTTTCAGTAAATCGCCAAGTGTAGAATGATGTTTGATTCAATACCTTTTTCTTAATAATATTCTTTATTTTATCATCACAATATTGAATATTCTTATCCGCACAGTTTTTTTTTTTAATTTAATTTAACTGAATCCGCAAGCCAAGAATCACACAGAATTTTCGAGTCACTCACTACAAAAGTAATTTCATAAAACATAATAAAATAATTCATTTTATTATAAAGCTGCCGTTCAATTGATATCATTTAAATAATAAATTAAATGTATGAGGTAAAGAGAAGTACAAACACAATCATTTATTATAAAATTCATAATATATTTATTCAAGCCCATATGTGGTTGGCTACCTGTTCGTTTCAATAATCCGCTAGCTGCTTATACAAAATGTACTGTGTGCCAAATTGAATCAAAACTCAAAGAAAATCGATGAGAGAGTAAAAAAAATTAAATGAACAACAAACATATTCATAAAATAAATGCATTTAGCTACGGATGATATGTACTTAATTACTCAAATATTAATATTCATTAAAAACTTGATCAAATTATTCAGCTTAAATACAATAACAATATCGAAGGTTATAATACCATCACCCTCACTCAATTAACATCAATGAAATATAATTTTCCGTCATCCATATAATAATTTCATCTGTGTCTGTCGCGATATTCTCATTTTATTCAATGGTTCCGTTTCAACTTTTAACGATAATTACCTCATTTCGTTTGTCAAATTATTTATTATTGTTCTGTTGCTGTCACACCACATAGCCGACAAATAACAACAAAAATTCACAAAGAATTTTTTTTTCCAGATAAAAGAAAAGCCAACATTGTTCTATACTGTTCTACAAGTTACCGTCTCTTCGATATAGAAGAATATTTCTTACCAAACATTAAAGTGTTGATACCTCAAATTCTTAACTACCATTAAATTGAAATGAATTAAGAAGGAAAAACAGAAAATAAAATTTAAGAAGAGAAAATATGCCACAGCCACAGTGTAGACGTTGATAACTTAGATGAGATACGTGGAATAGATAGATTCTCATCTCATCAATGAACATAAATGTTGAATTATAAATAAAATTCATATTACCCACAAAGAGCATTTAGAATTGAATCATCTTCTCTATATTCCACCTCTTGTTGCAGAAGAAGACGAGAACCAGGGAAATATTTTGTTATTATGACGACAAAACAAATCCGTATTCATTTAACATTTTATTGCTTTTTCCTATTCAACTTTTTATGCTCTATCATCGTTCCTATACGTATGGCCCCATCTCATTTAGAGTCACCAACACATTGATACATACAGTCTAAATAATACTATGGTATTGCGTTTGTCCATGGATAAAAAGTTATGCTGTATAAGAGAGTAACATTACCATAGCAATCATCTTATGGATGCTATACCATATTTACCACCCTGCATTTCAATTCCTCTATCAATTGCGGTGTGTGGTAACCAGTGTACTAGCTGACGCTGCTTTTGCTTCATACATTTAGTTTTCGTTGTTATACCGTGTATTTACTGGAAAAACTTTTATTCCATTCTTTATATTTTTGCCAATGAATTTTATGATGAGAAACGAGACACATCTTCCAAACGTTGTCTATACAACAAGGCGGTTAAGGCATTATAGTCAAATCGCTGTCGTTGTCGTCTCTACGAGTCAACGTTTATTATATCGTCAAATACTATGGTTTTGATGGCTTATTGATGCCATATAAGTTAAAGAAAAAGAAATGAAAATTATATTCCTTCTAGCTGTGATTTCAATCTAAATGTTGCCAAAAAAACAACCAGCAACATACTATAACCCAAAAGTGTACATATACATAATCTGTTGTTACTGTGATGCACACGTTTAATAGAGTAGACCAAATCATTAACAAATTCATTAATAAGAGAAATTACATGGACTCGTGTCACGCGCTCAACTGTATACACACATTAATTTAATCTGAATAATATTATCAGTCTGAAACTGATTTTTCCCCCTTATAGTTATGTAGCCTCTTTGCTATTATGTGTCATCATCATTTCGCATTATTTTAACATGAATTTTAGCCTGAAAGCATCTTTTCATCACGGAAATGAATGTTGAGTGGTGGCTCAAATTAACTCAACATCAAAAACGACACAAACATAACAAAAAAAAAAAATATTAAATAAAGCATTACGCCTATTTAATTACTCGAGTAATTGATCGTGACATTAACACACGGTAATTAATAAATGTTCAATATTTAAAAATTTTATCAGTTAACATCAAGAATGTTTATCCACTTTATATTTAAACTTTCAATGTGATTATTTAATTTTTTATATTCCATCATCAACGGTTTATTCTACTGTCAGATTACATAATTATCATAATCACTTGACATTTTAGAAAACGAAAGAAAGAGATAAGACCATAATTGTTTATTTCTGATAACTAAAACTGATAAAACGATAGTTTATTTTTATATCTGTCTGTTGTTTTACTGTTTCAATTACAATTATTAGACAATTCATGGGAACATTTAATCTAACAATTCACATTAACGTTTTCATAATAAAATTTCATGAAAAACATTTCAAATTAATTGATTTTTGAAAATAATTACAGTTTCATTAATAATCAAAAATATTTTAGAGATCAAAATTGCAATATTATTATTGTTAATTCCTACCATTTTCACAGTCAAATTAGCTTATTAATGATATCTGATTAAACTCAAAAGAATATAAGCAAATACAGACATTCATTATCATGAATCAAATATTACCAAAATATACACTTAATCCATACGATGGTAAATTGAATGAGCTACCATAAAATACAATCAATTCAACAAAATTATATTTGCCAGGGGTTACAATGAAAGAATTATAAAAATTCACTCAATGGAATAGTTTATGGACTCTGTATTGCCGTAGGAATTACAAGTACAGATATTTAGGGATTTAACCAATACACTATCACCATTATTTCAAAAATACGATACACCCATACGTATTATTGAACAAATAAAACCCCAAAATTCACTGGTATTTTCAATGTACCTTTTCATACAAAACTTTTTCCATGTCAAAACAGAAACTCTCTATAGTATTATAATGTAGAGAAATACATATCAAAAACAAGAATCAACTTTGATCCAATATAATAAGAATTCATTAAATTTTAGATGAATTAGCAACGGTTCGTTTAAATTATTTTTGAAAATATAAAACTAACAAAAACAAAATTCTCTTTTGATTATTTTAAACTAAGAACATCTACCTTTATTGGAATGTGTAAAATCAACATAATAAGTTACGTGTCTATCAAATAAATGTTTTGTAATGAATTTAATTTCAATTTTTACCAACGACATAATGGAATAAATTGAAAAGGTAAATTATTTTATTCAATGCTCATATAGTGTCAACTTTAATACTAAAAATGTTTAAATTAGTTTCATTCCCGTTGGCAATTAATTTTATGGAATTCTAGTCGATAAAAAAAAACCATCATTGTGATTAGAAATACTTTCCAACTATTAAATTAAATTAGATTTATATAACAGACAAACTAATCAACTCATGGTGTGTTATATCGTCAAGAAAAACACATAAAATCAAACATAATCTTTTCAATATCATTTAGCTTCCACATATTATAGTCCAACCAATTTATAAAATTATGATAAACATAGAGTAATGTAATCAAATACAGTTCTGATTATTTCATTTAATTTAACCACAATACCATTGGTAATATCACTCTGAATCGATTTAATATTTTATTTGGTAATGTCAATTTCAACACCACAAAAACACCTGATAACCACATCACCCACATAAAAACATATTCATATACAATATACAAACAACTGAGTAACATATCACAGTATTAATCATTTATAAATTCATCACTAATTAAATAGGACCAAAAATAATCATTTCTTTTTTTCATTAAACATTCTTGTTCTGTATCAACTTCTCAGTCTCATATATTTCGTTAGTAATACGATCAAAAATCAGTAGCTATAATTAACTTAACAATTATGCTCACGTCATCATAATAACATCGTCTAAACACATTAGTTCTGGACAAAGCAAAAAGAAATTTCATTTATAAACTAAAGTTTTTATTTCTATACACTTGGAGGTCACCTCCAGCTATTTAGCTTTTGTCTTAATCCAACCATATAAACCACAATAAAATCAGTGAATCATTTACTAAAAACATGTGATTTTATTGTCATTGTAATTTTTATAATACCAATAATTATGTTATATTTCCAGTATTAAATACTTTTATTATAAAATAAAATAAAAAAACAATCTTTTAGCCCATTGGTCGAATGTGTACATAAACATATTTGGTTCGATTAACATATGGTTCATTAAAATTAATAGCGCATTAATATTAATCTTGCCCCTGAAGCCATCCTAAGACGACGTAAATCAATTCAAATTAATTATACGAATAGAATAATGGCTTAGATAGATTCAACCACAACACCGCAATCAAGTGCCATCAGTCAACCTTATTTGGGTGGCACATAATAACTTTTCATGCCTTCATATAAATAATGTCGTATACTTGATAAAGCCAACAAGTGAGAGAGACCTAATCTTAATTCAAGTACTGGTTAATATTAAATGAATTCTTGATCATAAATGTATCGTTTAATCAAAATTATTGTATTTAATGAAATTATCAGATAATAAAATACAAGGTATCACCCAAACTCCACTCCACAGATAATAATTTTGGTTTTTTTTTCTCTCTTCATTATCCCCATTTTCAGTGTGTCTACAATTACTGAACATTCTATTCGGATATCATTATTAATTCCGTTAAATTAAACTCTAATCATTCAGATAGTGATAATATTTATTATTATTTCAATTCTACACAGTTCATACTCATTGAAACCACACGATTCACTTGAACACCAACTGATTTCAAGTGAATTACTAAACAAAATTTAAATTTCTAATTAGTTTAATAGAATTTTACTATAAAATGGCAAACAAAAAAATCCAATTATTGAATATTTGTAGCTTTTATTTTATACATGTTTAATGTTATTCATTTCGGTTCTTCGCATTCAATTCATTTACGAAATTGATTTTATTAAAATACAATTATTAATAAACAATTGATGTAACCGTTTTTCTCATGTGCAAATATTCAATTTTGATTAAAAATTCAAACCGTTAAACATTTATTTATTCTTTAATGAAACGAATAATAAAAAAAAAAACAAATTCAACAGCAATAACAACGAACTAAAGAAATATGTAATATCAAATGAATTGAACAGAATAAATTCAAATGGTTAAACACAAGAGACCGATATGTCTACACCATTCACATTTTTATACCCCACGAAATAAAACATTCAAATAAAAACCAAAAAGAAAAACAATGAAATGACACACATAAACTATAAAGAAATCAGAAAGAAAAGCAGTTCCACATCAGTTAGATATGAATAAGAGACGGTATTATAATAAGAACAACAAAGTAGAGACAAAATCCCAAAGTGAATTACCTTATTATACAATAAGTGCGATGACTACGTGGAATACTGAATAAACGCGCACGCTACTATCAACGTTTTATAGCTGGCAATGAACGCACGACCAAAAGTATTATAATTTCAACCCAACTCGAGCGGGTAGAATGAAAGAAGAACCCACCAAAAAATACAAAGCAACTGCGAACATTCAATTCTGGCATATCTTTGAGTGAAAGAACGATATCATCCAACCAAAAAAAATACAATCTCATTTCTACCTTAACCTGATATAACTAGGCGACAAGATATGTTATAGGCCATAAGGAAATGCTATGCCATGATGAAGTTAAAACATATTGATATTTATACTCTCTGCCATAGTGAAACCATAGCACATCCTAATACTCTACCCAAAGCCGATCCATATATTATATGCCAATAGACTAGGGGAAACATAATATGTAATTCACCCGAAAAGAAAATTATACATATTCGATATGAAAAGGGAAAAAAATTATGTTTGAAAATACAAAAATTTTATAAAAGCAATTCTTATACAATTTCTTCCAGATTGTACACACATCAGATTACACACGGGATTCCCATTTTCATCTTCATCAGTTTGCTATTTAACCCACATGATAAATAGTAAAATTTTTACAATTGTGTTCCCCCCTCATCATATCAAAAATCAAATGCATTTGGGTGTAAATGTCAAAATAAGATAGAAAAATCCAAGAATTAAAGTTCAATTTCGGCCAAACATTTTATATTTTTTTTTTCATCTTAGTACAAACATCTTATTATCATATCAATCGAACACTCAAGAGACAAATACGTCCGCTATATTACTCTGATATATTATACCCAAGTCAAAAGTTGTGTATAACTCAACAACAAAAGTAACAAAATAAAGAGAAAGAAAAATTAAATAAAATAATCGAAACATAAAAACATACACATAACATTTACGATATAAAATTGTTGAGGAGACATTTTTCTTAACCATAAATACAATACCGATCTATGTACAAATGTATACCATATCGACTATGTGGATAAATTATTATCAACAATACATAAATGGAATTAAACGGGCGGATATAGACCATAAGCGCATATCACACACAATATATTCATTTTCATTTTGATTCATATTACAACGCATAATTTAACGTATTATTTGTCGCTACTTAATAGCATTATTTTACATTTTACATATTATTCACTGTATTTACATTTTGTTGCTTCTCTTTAGTTCGAGTTCAACTAAATTGTTGATAGACCATTTATGATTTTAATAATATTCTTGAACAAAAACACAGCTGAACAGACGAAGCTACAACAACATTACAACCAGAGC
Organism: Coboldia fuscipes; assembly: GCA_001014335.1. NCBI lineage: Eukaryota > Metazoa > Arthropoda > Insecta > Diptera > Scatopsidae > Coboldia > Coboldia fuscipes. Next base: position 220,740 of record JXOR01000141.1, on the reverse strand, counting down.
ATGTTATGCGACACTCCATAGTATTACACCAATTATTCAGTAGGTAACGTCTAGTATTGTTCCTTAGCTCATAACTGAACGCTACTCAATTATGTGCTCATTTACAAGGTTTGGTGTTTCTTTTTTGGTTCTCTGTACACACACTCTCACACCATATCAACCACTTGGGTGGACAGATAAAGTACAGGTAATTTACCTGACTTTCAGTTACATTACACAATTTGCTTACTTCTTTAATCCGTATAACATCAGCTTACCAATTGTAAGAAAAACTTACATACAAATTTTGTCGTCATTTATTTCATTTTTTTTTTTCGTTTTATTCATTTGGAATTTATTGAAACAGAAGTTGGTCCCACAAAAAAAAAGGTAAAAAATACACAAAACAAAAAGTTAATTCAGTTTAGCTACTCCAAAAACAAAAATAATGTATAACTTTCGTATTTAATTTTTTTTCTGTATTTTTATTATGAATATTTTCTTACTGGTTTTCTCATTTTATTTAATTTTTCTTAGCAATATGTTAAATATGAACGAGAAATGTTTTTGTTAAACTCGTATGTTTTGGATGACAATAATTCTTTCTCTCATTATGTTTTATATTTCGATGTGCTCCAACCATTTTTTTTTTCGTTCAATTCATTTTGTTTCCCTTTTGTTTGATGATGAAACCAAAATTAAAATAAAAAAAAAAACACAAAAATTCTGTCTTTTTTCTCTCGCTTTACAATCAAAACATAATATAAAAACATTAATTTCAATAATCGTATTTGAAAATAAATTTTATTGTTTTTGTCATCCCCCCATTTAATATGATCGTTGAATAGTGATACTCATAATTCATTCGTCATCATTCGGTTAATGCGTTAATTACATTATGGCGCTTTTTTACTATAACGCTAATAGACCCACTTTATACCGTATGGTACAACTCTACATCGGTCACATACTTATACATTATAATTTATAATAAAATAAAGTCAAAATTATATTTAAATCCCAACAACAAAAAAATACAAAAATAAATTCATTCAAACATTCTTTTTGGACACGGAAATTTAACATTAAAAATCCGTTGGTTAAATGTGAGAATTGTCATACCATTACATATAAAACTACACCCAAAATATTAATCATATTCATGCCATTGAAACAAAGTAAAAACCGAATAAAAGCGGAGTCAATAATTTATGCAAAGTTCAATGGTTATAATTTCATTATTATTTATGATTACACATAAATAGTGTCTGATTTCTTTCCCTTTAATATCAATTCTCCTTTATTTTTCATACATTTTATTGTTTTTATCCAGCCAACGTGTGTTAAAGTCAACTTTATATGTAATTTGCGTGTGATTTTATGAATCTCATTAAAATATACAATTGCCAACATTAATTACCGTGACAATTATTCTTGAATTTTTTTTTTTCTATTTAAGTCAACGACATGGATTTATACTTATACGATAAACACAAATATTCTGAAATTACATTATAAAACTTTACCACTAAATTTATGAAAGATTATTACAACTTAAATAGCACCAGTTAATGCATTATTCTACTTAATAAACTGTACCAGTATATAATCTATAACAATTCTTGATTTTATGTCACTTTCAATACCATAAGGCCAAATCAATAGACGTTTTATAAAATCATATAATAAAAACTGAATTAAAACACATAAAAAAAAAGAGGAAACCTTGTATGCAAACTAGCCGATATGTGATTTAAAGAGTTATAAATATAATAACGATTCCTTACAATTGTCGCAACGTTTGTTACCAACTATACCTTAATAATCATAGTTGCATATCTATAATACACCCAATATATGCAATTTATATGAAATAAGTGAAAAAAAAAACGAATAAATGAACCAACTAAAACCGAGTCACTCTTCGCGTTTACATAACGATTGAACTATAAAAATAAACGACTAAACGAGAATAAAGATTGAAAAAAAATTATGTTGAGGTTTCTTAGACATCAATTCTTACTCACCTTAACCTCCATTGTTGTATGAACGATGTTTAAATCTCTGTATCTTGTATAAATCCTATTCTGTTTTAGATCCAAATATTCTACGTTTCACTAATTTCCTTCGATTAGATAATTCACTTTTAATCCAACTTAATCCTCACTTCATTTAATTATTAGAATTTTCTTGTTTAATTCCAGCTTATCGATGACATGTACACAATTGTAATTCAATTATTAATTTTTAATTTCTTTTTTAATAAATTGAAAACCAATGCCTTTTTCATTTACTTTGAAATATAACTGTGGTGTATTTTAAAAAAAAAAAAAAACCATAAACTAATTGATGTCAAATTTTATCTATGGATGTATGTTTTGTAGCAATAACTTCAATTTTTATTCTATTTATGAAATAACAACATCATCACCATATTTCATCATTCATCTTGATCTGTTAAATGATTCAAGTTCATTGATTTTGAACGGCGACACAACGAAATGAATAAACACTAAATTGATTCTCTCTCGGTCTCGTTTTCGCCTTCATCCAACACTGTTGTAATATCCCCCAATTGAATTCTTAAAGAGATGTACAATACAATCTCGTATTTATTCCAATTCCATTTGTATTTTATTTATTTTTATTTTATTTTTTATCTTTTTCGATTTTAAACGAAATACACACTCACACCAACGCACTTATTTAATCTGTTTTTCCTTCACATTGGAATTTCTATCATTTTATGCGATTACACTTTTTATAAAATGCACCAAACGAAAATTAAAATATAAATTTAAATTACAAAATAAATTTAATTTTATTTAAACTCTTCTTTTTCGCGAAATTATTGACAGATTTATTTCTTATGTTTTAATACTCCGGTGAGCACAATCAACGACACCTTTGTTGTATGTATCACTTATTCATCCACATATAGATATTCTATTTTTTTGCTCTATTCTTTTATGCGAATTATTATTCTTTTTTTTGTAATTTTGAATGAAAATAATACAAAAAAAAATCAATCGATATGTACACACAAATTAACGTGATGTCGTTCACTTCAAAGTCGATCTTAATTATAATATTTTTCCACTAGTTATTGCGTCTCAAATCAAAATCATACAATTTCATTTACACAATAGAGAGCGCATTTTATGTAAATGTATAACATCTTAACTCTAAAACCACACACTAAATCATCACTTTTCTTTATTCTGTTGTTCAGGTTTCAAATTTTCCTCCTTTTCAATTTAATTTTGTTTTATTATTATTCCTTTTTAGTTAAACTCAAATTGTTGAAATTTTGTTTTTATCTCTAAAGAAAAATCATATAAAGAGAAGAAGACATTAAAAACTTTGACCTTTTTTTTTTTACTTTCTTGATCATTCTGTTCAATTTTTTTTATTGTTTCGTGTTGTTATTTGAATTCTTCTGTTAAAATTCTCTTGCTATTTTTAAAATACGGAGATGAACAAAAATCACACTTCCCCTCTAAGTGATTATCAATTCAAGATTAACGATTTTAATCGGAGATTAATAGAAATAATAGGGAAAACATAAATAATACTTTGACACAAATGAAATTTCAATTTTAAATGAACCATTTTAATGGTTTTCACAATCTACAATATGGAATTTTGTTGGTAATTGTTAGCGCTACTAGCTATTACCGTTCGTACTTTTATTGGAAATTATTAAAAGTACGACAGGAAGTTATGCTGTACTGTCACCATTTCTTAACTTCAATACAATTTTATCATCTTACTATTACACTTTTCAACTCATCTATTAATTATTACAATGTCACATTAATTACTGTTACTCGAAATGCATAATCTATTGTAATCTTTCATTTTTTACCCACCACATTAACAATTCTAAAATCACCAAATACTTAAAAGTAAGTATTTTTTGTTCAAATCTACTGCATTCTTTTCTTTATAATCAATCGAACATTAAAACATTTTGATTTTATTATAATAACTCAAATGATAATTTAAATTGTTAACAACAACTGAATTTCTATTCAATACAAAAATCGACTTCAATAAAATTTTATAATAAAGAATAAAAATGGAATAGAGATAAACTGACTAAATAAATAACTCTAAATATTTAAGTATTTGCTATAGAATTGTTCGTCTTTGGTATATTGTAATACCGAAAACCATTTAATTCAAGTCAACTATTGTTAACACGTTATCGTGTCAGAGACTTCCGAATCAGGTTTTATTTGAATATTATATGAAAATAAGAATTCATGAATACGCAAAAACTAAATAAGCTTGAAGTAACATTGGTAGCATATTATACTAAATACAATCTCTTTCGTTCTCTCTCAATCGTTTATGCTTTGCCATATTTACATTTCAATCTCCCCCCCCGTATTGAATAATATTAAACAGAATTAAATTCTCTTTTATTTTATGATTTCCATTATACTCAATTATACAATATCAAATAAAAGCATAGGAGGCAACGAGAGGGAATACTGCCACCTCAATATGCTCCTGTATTATATTGGAATGATAACTAATAAAATTCCATCCATAATAAATCCACAACTCATCAACGAATATAATTCATTTAACCCGAATCCATAAAACCAGTGCGAATGAGATTGTCCGTCAAACTAAGTACACAAAACTCAAAAATAAAAATAAAACCGCCATACATCGCTTTTAATCTACCTTCTATATTTATTTTACTATAAATTCCACGGAAGAGAGATGAATTTATACCACATTTAACGTTGTAAAACACTAATTGTATTGTAATTAAATAAATGTGCTTGACGGATAATTGACTTTAGAAATGAAAAATACAAAAATTACTGTACTACACACACACAGTATGTAAATCACTATTCCTATCTCTTTTCTTCTGCTCAGTGTTTCACTCTAATTTCAGTATCGTTCAACAAATCGATTTCATATATCCCCCTTGATTTCAATAAATTTTATTCTTTTTATTTTCAAATATTAACACGTTCCAGAGTTATTCTCTCATCATAAATAATTGTAAATTACAGTAACAACAAACACACTATTGAACTACAAATTAATTTATAATTAAATCAAGATTATCAAATCCATAGATTAATTTGCATTTTATGATACTCGAAATAATTTCAGTTCCAACTATTTTTTATTTGAAATTATTCGTTAGTTTGTGATGAACATTTTGAAATAAAATTTTTTTTTTTCTATTTCAAATTTATTTTCTCTTTATCGAATTAAAAGAGACATAATACACACACCGTAACTATAAGGTGTATAACTATCAAGACAAAACAAAAACTAAATTATACGATTCAAAAGACAATTCAATCGGATAGATAAGTCTTGTTACAACATTTTTTTTTTATTCGTTTGTTTAAATGTAACAGCACAATGTTATTTTAGTGGTAATAAAATAATATACCCACTGGGCGGAAAACAGGCCCCACTTCCATTCAAATAATTCCATATACAGTTTACTTTTTTTCGCTTCTTTTAATTCAATTTTTTTTTGTTTCATTCGTTCTCCATATTACATTTATCTATACACCATTTATAATATACATTTTATAAATGTATTCGAACATTATAATCAAGTTACAAATTCACTGTTTTATTTAAATCTCCTCGCGTTCATAAAAATAACAAGAGAAGTAAAAAAAAAAAAAAACCAACAATAATCACAATAACAACAACAACAACAATTCTTTGACTTCATTACGAATCAAAAGAAAATACAAAACACAAAAATAAAAAAAAAATTAATATAAGAAATATAAGGAAAAAGAAACAACAAAACATATCATACAAGTTTCTCTCTCATTACATGAGATTAATTCCTTAAAAATCTCATATATGAATATATCAATCGGTTACCGTATATATCTCTCTCTTTCCTCACTCTGTGCTTTATTTTCTATGGGTATTCCTATCTGTGCACAATAATAAGCGACATTAAACACCATAAAGTTTTTATTTTCAAAAAAAAAAATTAATAAAATTCCAAAGTCACACTATTATATCTTTATAACATTAGATTTATTCCACTCGTTATAAATCAATTAATTAATATATTCGGTATATATTAACGCGATTTGTAATTATTCAAAATATTTATAATGAGAACTCATCGAACTGTTGAGAGTACTCTAAATTAGTACACACTACGTGTTAACAGTATAAGGTCTATTACACGATTCCACACTTTCAATATGTAATTTTTTTTATTTTACCGTAGAATTTGTATTCATTATATTGTTCACTTAACTTTTGTTTTCTGCAACATTGAAAACCGAAAATTGAAAATGAAAAAATTTTCTTCAGCACGATCACGGATACCACCTTACTCAGTTGGCGGCTTCTTTACTACTAAACACTCAAACTCATTAAACAGAGTACGGAGCTACATCAACTTCCACTGAACACGTTTCGGTCTCACTTTGACTTTGCTGTTGTGTGTGCCCGAAAAGCTTTACGTACGAACTCTATTCTCTCTTCACATCAATTGAATTTTACACGAACAAAAAAAAAACACGTAAAAATTCTGAATTTGAGGCGATAAGACTAAAATTGAAACTGAATTGTTTTCTCGTATTGTATATTTTGGTTGTATTTTACACGATTTAATAAAGCGAGAGAAACGCGACTGAAAATTCACAAGCAGCCGAACTATTTTCATTTCCATCAACTGAAACTCGTTGACGCTTCATAAAGAAGATTCTCTCATGCCTCACAACACTACGGCTCTTTAATCGCTATCAGTTTGAAAACTTACACAGCTTTTTTCTATATGAATGTGATTACAGCAAAATAAAAAGAATAAGACAAGGAACAAAGCCGATTTTCTGTCAGATGTTTATTGCCGTTTTCAATGGAATTTGTTCTCAATAATATAACTGCTGCTTATTACACCTTGGTTTTGAACTCGTGCTGCTTATTTTTTTTTATTCTTGCCAACAATTATTCTTCTTATTGCACAAGTAAAGTATTTAGCGCTAAATTGAATTCATTTTATCGTCATGATTTAATTGCAATTACCGATCCGAAATTCGTAAAGTAAATAAAATAAAAATTAAATGAAATTAGAAATGATTTCACGAGATTAAATTAATTGCAATTTTATGAATTAAAATTTTTTGGTCATTAAAACTATAAGGTACATAAATTAGTGGCATGTTCCTATTAATATTATCTAATACTTAATGTGTAAGATTATCTAGCTATTAATGGGATACACAAACTGATGTTGTGAAGGGGGATTGAAAACATGTTGTAATAAAATGTGAGAGAAAGAGAGCGAGTGTTTAACGATTTTCTAAGTGTAGGTATTACCTGTGAACCTGAACTCTCTTGGTAAGCGCCATAATACTAAATTCACCATTATAAAGTTATGAAAATTATGACATATCATAAATAGTAAATGAAATTTTATTATTTTTACATATTTCAATATAAACTTGACTTCCAAAAACAGATTTTGTCGTTATTTACATTTGATTAGATGTGGCGTACTTAATAACCAGACAAACCAATACGTAAAATGTATGCACATTTAACACTACACTCTAATTCAACAGCTTCAATAAATATTATGAATTTTCATTTACCACTCAATTACCAATTTTGAATTTATAATTTTCTGTTGACTCTATTATTTACATCATTAGTCAAAAACATCGTTTGCTAATTAAATTCAATTCAATTTCAATTGTCACTTTTAATTTCAATGAAATATAATAAGAAAACTAATCAATTAAAACGTGTAACATTTAAAAAATCAAATACATTGTTTATACAAAATTAAACTGCTTCCATTAAGAATCACATAACGTTTGATATTAAATTTTAACATCAATAGAATTCAATCACCGAAGAACCAATAAAATATCATTTCTTATTGATATTCTTTTATTATTTGAAAATAACTGGATCAAATTTGATTAGTATTCATTATCAGATTCATTGAAACGTAGTATGTCTTTTGCCTTAAACTTCAATGTGATTCGCATAATTATTTCAATTCATATTTTCACGTCATACAAATATCATTTATGTTATATGTTATATGTATTTTATTCCACAACTTTTGTATGTTTTAGACGTACAAAGATCCATTTAAATATTATAGAAAATATTCATTTCGGTATTCAGAAACATACACTCTCTCACCACCTTTTAGCTATATGGTAAAGCAATGAACGTATACCAGAGCAAAAAAAAAATAAAGTAAAATAAAATAACCCAACATACACGGCATATGAAACATTTCAACATAAACATAGAACACAAAATTAAAAAAAATATTCATACAGAAGGAGCTAAACCATGAAATAAAAAAAAAAGAATTAAAAAGACAGCAACAACATAACCAAGTGAATTAAATACACAAAAGGACAGGTAAAAATTGTTATTAAAGGTAGATATTTAATAGGTTTTGATACAACCCAATGTGACTATAGTTCATGTCTGTACATATGGCAATATCTCCGTTAACATACTACAATATCCATACATATATTATATATTCGTTATGCACTCTGAATGCAAATATTAAAAATGCCAGTTAATAAATATACACATCATATTCCAAATGGTTATAACCAAAACAGTATAAAAACCAAAATAAAAAAAAAAAAACTTTTGCTGTATACGAGGATAAAACCGCAAAATAATGTTCATAAGTACAATACACCTGCCCACATATTTGCCGTCATTATAATGATTAATTATCAACACTAATTACCAAACAATTTTATAAATCACTTATTATATTTCTATACTAGATACAGTCAATAGAAACTTGATCTAAATTTATTAAATGAGATCAGTTAAATAAGAAAATTTGTCTACAACTGATTTATACAAATATTTCTAATTAAATATCAAAATCACTTCTAATTCTTTATTCTCACAAATAATAAAAATACAATTGCTATGCTGTACTTTGATTATACATAATATTTAAATCAGTTTGAATATTGCTTTCTTGGTTTTCTCTAAATCACTTTGCATTTATTAGGTGTAATTAAACTGATAATTTTCACATTTAAAGATCTCTATCTGTGTGCGTTTACCCAATGAATTTATTTACAATATATACACACCAATTAATTGTCATCTTAGTGTGGGTAGTCACAAACGCGAAAGAAAAACAAATACAGTAAATTTTAATTCGTGAACAATTTCCGTCAAGAAACTCGATTTTTGATTCAAAGAGTAACCCAAAACAAAACAAAAAATTAAAATTTAAAGTAAAAACGCATTAACAAAAAAACAAAAATCATAATCACATTTAAAGTAACAAAAAGTAGTTGGTTCTTTTTGTAATTCCATTTAGTTGATTTAAAATGAAAACATGAACAAAGAGATAATAAAGCGTCAAATTAATTACGCGCGTTATTTTTTATTTTTTTTTTTTCATTTTCGTATTCATAAAAACCGATTTTACAGTACAAATGCGATAAAACAACACTTTATACAATTTGTTGAATTTATACGAAACGTTTACTACAACATTCGGTGTTCTCTTATTACATCGTAGATTAATAAAGTCAAAACGATTACAGTACACTTTTTTTTTGTCTTAACTTTTTTTTTATATTTTCTCGTGCTGTAAGTTAAAATTGAAATGGCATTTTAACAACATTTTATACGATTAATATGATAATTAAAAGTGTTGTATGATTAATTACGTTTATTATCATTGTATTAGTCTGTATTAATTTTAATTAAAATCTTCCTAAATGAGTATGACCATTTTTAATTATCATACAAGACAATGTGTTACTTCAATAATTCTATAATAAATTCTATGAGTCTTATTGTCAAATATTTTGTACAAAATCTCTTTTCAACTATCAATTGGTAAATAGAAAATCATTTATTAATCTTTCATGAATTTCTATTACAGAAACAAAACGAAATTAAATTTATAACTAAGTACGAATTTGTGTAAAACTTATTCATTTCCGTTTGTACTTTGATTTTATTATTTAAAAATTTTATTTTGTTATTTTTCTGCATTATTTACAGCACAATCTATTAACAATACGAGTGGTTACATTAACCTCAATGATTATAAGCAAATACTAACACTAAACGTGATAAATACAGCCAAAATAAACCAACAATAATATTAATGCAATTGTAAACGACCAATAAAATCTTAATTTGCTGGCAATCAACTCATGAGGAAGAAACTGGATCTCATTAAATCTCTTTAAGAATACAATAATATCATTTTGTTTGGCGAATGAAAAAAAAAATGAAAGAATGAAAATAAAAACGAAACATTAGAAACAACATACACACGAGATTCTTCTATACAGAAATAACTCATAGATTTTTTAGCCAGATTTTATTTTATGTTCAATTACACCTAATTTATAATTACATCAAAATGCCTATGAGGCATAACTCAACCGACTGTGCACATGCCATCCACACATTCAATTTTATCCATTTTTCATTTGATTACAGCTTCTCAAATCACTTCGACTTCGATGGAGCCGAAATAATTTTATTCTCTCCCTCTGTTCTACATCAAATAAAATTAAAATGGTTTTGCCTTGATTCTTATTTTTCATTCCCAATTTTTACTCAATATACTCAGTCCATTGTGATTATACAAATCGGATAGAGTAGAGGAAAATGACAAGATGAGTGAAAATAAAAAAAAGACAAAAAAAAATACTCATCTCTTTAAATAATTTTTTATTTTCTTTTAACTTTACATTTTGTTTCTTTTTACTGTTGCCAAATAAAAATTCCAAATTGAATATTTCATGCTCTTTATAAGCAACCAAAAAAGTACAACACAATACAGGAATCAAAACGATAAATTTCTATGGCCCAAGTATCTTTGTTATACCCCAGTATGACTTAAGTAGTTCACATTCCATTTGGAAATTCACCATGTACACGATAAACGTTCATTTTGGTTCTCTCTTCATCTCACTCGTTGACTAATATTGTCTTGCTCTAAATGTATTTACAAGCATATTGCAATAAAAGTTTAACAACATATTTTAGACCAACCATGTTTTCATACTCATTTGTTAAAATTAATTTCGTACACTCTTTGTACGAGTTACATTCAAATGTATAAAATATTGTACAGTGATGACCAAAGTACAGTACTGAAATCATAACAAAACAAAAATTGTAATCATTTGAAATTTTCTCAATATGGATTTACTTTGATTTCTTTATCTTTTACCTCAAAAATTTTGGAATACAAAAAGAAATATGATTCCATATTTTATATTGACGATTCTCTATGTAAAAATAAAATTAATTTTTTTTATTAACATCAAATCAACTGATACGCTACAATTCAATGATAAAACACGAACGATTGGTATGTCTATTCAAATATTTAGTTGTTGTATTCATCGTATACCAATATGTTTCAATAAAATACTTGGAAAACATCAAATAAAAAAACGGTACTTAAATTCGCAAATTGATCTAATCTCGTTGTGGGCATTAAAACATCAGATTTACCTGTAAAATATTTTTCTTTTGTTTCTCTCTTTTCTTCTTTCGGTTTCATCCTAATCCACCTTAATGTTGCTTCAGCGACGCTGATTTATTATTAATACGCGATTGAAAAGTTGTCATATTAGTCAATCAGATAACAATTACCGACAATATCTTATCAATTCAACAACTCATCGCGACATAATTTACTTTTATTTTTTTTTTTTTTATTTTGTTTCTCTATCACCTTCATTTTTCAATAACTTCGTTTCATCAATTTTATTTTATATCACCTCTACGACCCAAAAAATATTATTATTCATAATAAAAAATTGGAAATAAACAGAGTGAAATACGAGTTTCATAAAATAATCAAAATTATGTAAACGACATTAAGGAAAAAGCAAAATAAAATTGTGTATCTGAAGAAGCATTTCTAAGGTCTTTCAACGAAAAATTTTATAAATTATGTTACGCATATTACAATATTTAAAATAACCCTCTATCATTTGCCGAGCATGAGCATTCAGTACCAAAAAAACGCAACGTATAGTAATGGATTCACTTATAACCATTTGAAAATTCCAAAGGATTCATAACAAGGAAGGGCACAACAAACTCTGCCTCATACTCAACATCAACTAACAGTATAATCGTTTTGCGCCCAACAACACCACGTCTCGTCTTTGTGTTCAATATACTCTCGTCCCTATTTATAATTTTGTCTTTTTTGTTATTCCGTATTTTGCCTAAACTCTATCACATGGAATTTATGCTATCCACAGTAAATGTTCATACCATAAAACTAATGTTTAATATGATTTTCATGTGAATACAAATTCATGCTCTCTGTGACTCTGTATCTATTTCCATTTCACTCTCTCCCTCGCTCAGATTGGTCTACATTTTCATAGAAAACGTTTAGTGACAGTAAAGTTAATTTTTCCAATGCAAGAAAATCATCATCAGCTCTATAAGATTTGTAATATATGTAACCAACTTGTAAAAAAAACCGACAAAATCGAAGGTTACATCTAACATAACATCATCCAGAGCGTCAGTTCATAATATGGCCAGTATCATTATCATCAGCCATCACCAGTTTAACTCTACTCTCTTTTCGGCCAATACAAAAAATACAACAACAACAACACTAAAATGTATAGTAAGAGAACAAAAGTACCTAATATGCTGTGTTGTTATTGTAAGCGAAGAAAAAAAAAACATAAAAATTTGTAAGGCCCAAAAAAAAAAAATCGAAAAGGAAGAAGCATGAAGTAATGCCATTCAATATGCTTACACATTGTTCATAATCATGGTTCACATGTTGTGTATACATTGTGTTACGATCTATATCTATACACACATGTGAATTTGAATGAATATCTCACACCGTCGTTTTTACTACTTGACGATTAGAGGGTAACAGCGATATTCTATACACATAACGTGGCACACAGAAAATCCATCATAACGAAACGCTCTCTCATAACATATGGAGAACTGGACAATTATGATGAAATACTAAACAACATTAAATGGAGAAATCTATACGAATTGTTTTACTGGATTTTGTTATTTCTTTTTATATTTAAACGCTAATGTGCCTTTCTTCGTTACATATTTGACCTTACAATTATTCAATGAATTATTCCTATATTAGCATATTAAATACAAAACGTATCACAACATTAAACCGATAAATTTAATTATGATTTGCATTGAAAACACGCTTGATTCTCACTTTTGCGTTTATTAGCACAAGAAATAAAAATAAAATATAAAATAAAACACAAAATTAATTTAATATTGTATGTTACTTTAACTCGTCATGGCAATGAAATTCAAATGAATTAATAAAATAATAAAACTCAAGACTTGCAATGGACATATACAAAGATAATGAATTCTTCAATATTAAAGGGAAAAAAAACGAATTTATTTTGGCATTGTTTTTCATAATAATAATTGTATTCACTTATTGTTGTTGTTGTTATACCATTTGACTGTTCTTATTCCAATTTTACGAAAAGCATACAACACTGTGTAATTTTCATGGTTGTCATTTCAATCACCGGTATTAATGTTTATGGTGTAGATATTAATTATCTAAAGTAAAATTGTATGAAACAAACGGCCACAATCCATAATAAAAATGAATCCATACTTTACAAATCCAATAAGAATTATTGTTATATGTTATCAATTTAAAAAAAAAAAAATGAATAAAATAAACGTAAGTTCCAGTGAATCACTGAATACGAAAAAAAAATAACCATTTTGGCCAAGCAATTGGATCTATATTTGTTCATAATAATTTTTTAGTTGATTAGAACAATTTGATTGTATTTGTTTGCCATCGTACGACTGTTTTTCTATTAATATTTCAATTCATTTCCATTTGGTAACGCATACAATTATTAATGTGGAACAAATTTCACTAATCATATGCCAATTTAAACATTCATATTTAATTTAAAACTCAAATCTCAATTCAAAATTAATTAAAATATTTCAATATTAACAAAGATAGTTTACAAATTATCATAGATCCACTGGATGGCTACAAAACAAAGTAAATTAATTAAAAATCGATACCGTCTAAACGAATACTTGGCTACAATTGTAATTCATTGCCTATAAAATTATAAAGAAAACCAGTAAATAAAATGTAACCATATTTACGTCATTCCCAGTAAATAAAAAAAAACAACAACAACATACTGATCATATAAAGCACTCAACTGTTTTGTAAATTTAATATGTTAATTTTTTTTTTTAAATTTTATATCTCAATCAGGCCATACTGTATGATTTTTAATCTTCTACTTTATAAGAAATTTAATTTCCCACAAATCGTTGGACTTGACCAGTCACAGATAACATTTAACTCACAATAAAGAACAACAACAAAAATAATAATAAGACAGCAACAACTTCAATTCGTTTCAAATTACCTTCTCAACATAAGTAAAATATTTCCTCATAGTCTCTATGAGTTTTTCTATTCATTCATACATTTTTATTGTTAACAACGAAAAAAAAATTCTTTTTATAAAAATTACTTAAACATGAATGCTATTTCTTGTTTAATTCTCACTCTTCTAAGTATCAATAATTAAAAGGTAACTTATTAATGTATCGTAGATTATTTAAAAAATAGTTTATTTTAATATTAAAAAGAAAGAAAAAAAAAACGGAACACACAATCATCGTATTACTATAAACTTCTGTATGTAGCCGAGCATTATTTTAAATATTATTATGTTTCAACTATTACGGTAAGATTAATGTGTAGACACATCAATCGTATACACCGTATGTAATGGATTTAGTTCGCTGTAGGAGACCTCACCTCCCCAAAAATGTACCAGCATTATACCATACAAAATCTCAATAAATGTGAATTAATGTAACCAAACATATTTATGGTTCACGATTCATCCCAATTCGATTAACCGAGTTTTTTTTTTGTTTTTTATCTTTTCCATTTTAATTTTTAAACAAAATAAAAATAAAAAATTTTGTTAAAACATAATAAATTCAAAGTATGTATATTAATAAAGAATGCAAATAAATAAAACACCCAGTTATCATATTCCGAATGTAATTATGGAAAATTTAATGTTAATTGGTGTTATGCTCACGGTCACATGCCGATTTGACTACTTCTATACGTTCAACTGAATACATTTTTGTGTTTCGTTACTGCTGCTGTAACTATATAAATATTCATTCGTCTTCAATGCTGTCTGTATTTTGTTCACATGTTTTCTTGAATTCACATTATACAATATCTCAAGTATTAAATCATTACGTTTGAATTTAAATTGAATTCAATTATTATGTGCAAATCACACAAATAAGAATACATTTTTATTATCCCAATTTCAAGTGTTACACATTTTCTAATTCATTAAAACGGAATTAAATGAATGGGATGGTGAAGTTCTTTTTTATTTTTTTTTTCACTTTTACAATAATTAAACTTAATTAATATTTGGCATTTGTACGATAAACACGACAATGATAAATGTTTATAAATCACTTCTTAGCATATTACTCTTATTCTCACATAGGCCACAACTAAAGAATTTATCATTCTTTGACTGACATTATTAAAAAACCCAAAAACAAAATAACAATTAAACTCATTAACAGATAAAAACCGAAATTTATTCACACTTTTTTGTATAAAAATCAGTTCAATAAAACGAAAAATTAAAAACAATAGTCAAGATACCAATCGTATAAAACCATTATTGAATAATAAATTAATGTTTATCAAATTAGCGATGCCCTTTATTAAGAAACCAACAAAACGACATATAAAAACTTGATATCGATTACGATTCGTATACATATTCTGTCTCTTTGCGTTACTGATGTTTCAATACTATGAATTTATTTTTCTGTTGCTTGTATAAACTTTAACCATATGTAAGCGATAAGCCACCATGGGGAGAATTGAAGTGAGCCAGAACGAGACAGTTAACCACAAAGAAAACGACAGATAGGAAATTGTGGAACCAACAAAAAAAAAACACAAAAAAATTATTACAAGAAAATCGAAAGCAATAAGATGTAGGGTACCGAAACTAAACAGCATCTCTCTTTGTCAATAATAAAAAATCAATGGATTCTCATTTTTTTTTTGTTTTAACAAATACAGAATTGAAGATAGTCATTGGTATGAAAACAAAAAGAAAATGTAAAAAACCAACCAAATAGTATTTGAAATTGTTGAAATCAAACGTAGCATAAATCTTAAAGTCGTAAACGTGTATCAACCATCAAAATATAGGCAATTATACGGCTCAGTTATTCAATAGAATTAATAAGGAGCCAGGTATTCCGTTCTCATTATTGTTAGATATATTTATATGTGTAGTTATATCGCAAACAACACTTGTACAGGTAAGACGATGTTTTTATTTAATGTTTTCTCATATACATTTTCTTAATGTTACAATATACTCAACGGATTTTTATATTGAAAAATCACCTCCAACAGATACACTCAATTGCGTTTCTCACTAAATCGTTCATTCGCTTTCAAACTGATTAAATGTGTATATTTTTTATACGTTCTCTCTTTCTTTTTTCCACCCCAAATCATTTATCATTGTGTTCATAAGAAAGAGTGAAATAAAAAAAGAACCATAATCCGTATATTTGATTGCGACTTGTTCGCAGTTATTTAAATAATATTTAAACAGTAAACGTCTCTCGTATGTGAGATATTCATTGAAAGAGAATACCTGGCCCGTCTGAACTTGTATACCAGATCAAAGACATCAGAAGTTTGTATCTCTTTAACTTTATTTTTTAAACGCTCAGTTATTATAATTCATTCACCACGTGAAAACATGAACATAAAATATTATTTCTTATTCAATTCTTTTAAAGAATTATGATGTCATTCAAAATTATTCAATATGATCTTAAATATTCTTTTAATTGTTACCAAAAATTATAAGAATCATGAAATTATTGATCAAAGAAAACTTGGAATTTCCTATAAATGCAATTAATTAAATTTACTAGTGATTTAATTCCTTCGATTTATATTTCTGTTTTGATTTGAACTTGAAATGGAATCATTTATACTAAAGCAGGTAAAAACGTATAATGAATGACAGTGGATTGAATTCAATTTCTTGTCAATGTTTAATTATAAAATGTTTTCATTTATTTCACAAGTAGTTAAGATTTCTTTTTGTCCAAAAATAAATTAATCTGTGTTTCTTTTAATATCATACCATTATCTCAATTTGATAGTTTCATTTTGCTTTTATCTTTACCTCTACCAGCTATTTAAAAATGTAGACAATGAACATAATTTTTATTTTATTATTTCCCAAATTTGTAAACCACAATACTACTATCGTTTAATTGAAATCAAAAGCTGTCTAACAGATCTATTCAATGTACTCACCGTTTAATAAACGTGGTAATCTTCAAGTTAAATCCAATACACATAAACTAAACATGGAATACAATCACATCACACTGTATATTACAAACATTGAAAATTATATCGTGTAGATTTCATTGTGTACACAAAACCTCTGTCAGTATTTCTTCTTTCATTTTAATACCGTATATTAAATACATTAAATAAGCAAAAGATAACCAAAAGAGATAAATGAGAAACGCGCGGTTTACCCGTGACATAATTGATTTTTATTATACCTGTGAAAGATAAATAAATATTTGAAAAAAAATCGTGCATTTTGTTATTTCTTTCAATTTGATATTCAGTTTAATTCTTCTTCAACTCCCATACAATTTCCAACAGTTTTGATCACCTGTCATTCTAACGGATGTACACAACGAAAATTATTTCGTAAATTATTTAACTATTCATTAAATCAATTTTGCTAAAATTAGATTCCATAATATTGTAATTATGATTTACTGTTTACACATCGCAATATAGATAATGAATGAAAATAATAAATGAAAGAAAACATTTCTACGTACAACAAGTAATCAACATGATTTATAATTGGAAATAAAAAAGTAGCCGAGTCAAATAGTTTTCATTTGAATTATTCAATTCCACAGAAGTGTAACTATACTGGGAAGTATAAACTAAACATTCCACAAATCACTGTACTTGGTAATATATTATCCATAACAATGATATCATTGATTGCCAGTAGTAGTATTTCCTATACTAATTACTGTATTTTGAATGGCATTAACACACTTTCACATAACGTCCCACACACACACATCAATACCACTTGCCTTCATACAAATTGAAAACTCATTTCAAATATTTCCACCCAATTTAAGATAAAAATAATCTGTAAACGTATTCATTTAAAGACCACATAATCGTCTAGTCAAAATACTTTAAATTCTCTTCTTTTTATTTTTCTGTTTTATTTTAATTTTCACAATATCACAATAATCATTTGCTAATTTTATAATTCACTTTAAAAATTTACGTTCTTTTTACAGAATCAAAAACATAATCGGTTTTCATTTAAATGTATGCAAATCAATTTCATCGTTCATGCCAAATTAAATTCCCACTTCTCAATTAAAAAAAAAAAACAAAAAACATGTAACACGAATGGTGAAATACACAAACACCCAAGCAACAGTGTCTGATAATTACCAAGTAAAACAATATTTTAATCTTAGAATGAAATAAACAAAAACAATATTAAAGCAACTAAAACTGGATTATGACGGTTGGTTAAATCAAAGATGAGTTTCATAGACATATCTCTTCTAATATTCAATACACCTTTCATTAACCAATAGTAAATGGCTATGCATTTCAATATTTCATAAGAAAATTATAATTTCAATTTAATATTTCACAGTGACCAGCTGTAGACGCATAATAAAATCATTACCATAAACATTTCACACCAGATATGATATCATATCATTCATGATAATCAATATACCGAGAGAGTATACACAAATGAAACCACACATTAATACAATGTCAGGTAGTTGAGTCAATATTCAATTTCCATTATTTCATCTCAACAGATTTTCAAAATAAAAAACTTATAAGTAACGAATCATTAAACGATACGATTACTAAAGTAGACGAGAGTTCCAGTTTTACAACGTTGATGTTACACTCTTCCGACACTGTTTATTTCATTCCAATCAATAATAAACAGCGTAATAAATACTCCTAAATGTCTAAAATCACTCTTTTATTAGTCGGTTATTTTGTTTCTTCTGTAATTTTAATTTTATTTTTTTTTTTTTGCATGACATTAATACATCTTAATATTTACCTGTACCAAACAAATAATAAATTAAATCTCAATAAAAAAAAATACACTCAACAGACAACTTAAAATCAACTGAAGGTTAATTTTAGTGAACGAGAGAGAGAAAAAATAAATAAATAAATACATGATCAGTACCATCGCATACAATATTCGCATTGCGTTAAATCAAAGCAAAAACAAGAATCATGTTTTTGGTATAAAATAATTTATCATTCATGTGTTGTTCACTTCATTTTCATAAAATATTATTAATTTATTAACTCACAAATTTTTTTTTTACGAAATTCTCAATTAATGTTATAAACGTTCTATCAATGTTTCATTAACATAACAGTCAATGTTTCATATTTTTTTCTTTATATTCAATTCAAAAACTTCTATTGAGTTAAAAGAAATAAACTGGTAATTTATGATACAGACAATAGACAATAATTATGCTTCTTACAAACATATTTTTATATCAAATATAATTAAATCTATAAGTTTATGTGTATTTCATCAATACCATTCCATTGATGATGAAAACAAAAACAAAATATAATTATTATTATGATTTTTCTTCAATCAATGACTAAACTTATTACAAGTAAATCGTATTTATAAAATTAAAGAAAAAAAAATTACGTAGTTATTTGAACCATAAAACGATTTCTACTTTTTTATTCCTCTACTTCTCTCTTCTATGGATTTTAAATGGCTACAGTAACAATAAAGACGTGGGTAAAAACCGTATAAGTCTAGTAAGATTTTTGTTTTCTTCACTTTTAAATAATATTAAGGTGAACAGAAGAAGACAAATAAAAAAAAAAAAGAATCATTACATACAATCTCTATACATATTGTACAGCTGGCATCAGGTAAATCGTAACCGAAACATGATACGAAATAGCATAGAATATTCAATTCGGTGTATATAATAGACCGGGGTGACGACCATTTGATTTTATGTTCAACCGTTTGTTTAACATAATAATATAATTTTAAAAACGTTTTTTTCCTTCTGCTATTCTTCGTATAACCGAAATATCGATGCTTATCAATTAGACGTATTTTAAGTGTGTGATTAGTCTTTTTAGAACGCACATTCATACCTCCAAGTTCCATTTACCCACAAAAAATTGTATTCAACTTAAAATTCTTTGGTTATTTGTAACACAATACACATTCAACTTAAGAATATTTAATTATAATTATTAAATTTCAAACAAATTGAATAATATTTACCAAATTATTTATTAACAATTTACACATGTGTGATTCATTCTATTCAAATAATTGTATAGCAGAAGCCATTTAAATATAATATAAATCTATGACGATTGAAAGTCCACTTGTTTTTCATTTTTTCATTTTAATCTCTGACCATAAATCATTGACACGACATAATCAGTATAGAGATACAATGATTTTATTTGTTTACCAATTGGATAGTAAATGAGAAAGGGGGCCACAAATGGTAACCAAGTTAACGATAGGAGGTGATACCAATTTAAATTAATTCATCCCTTTGACACATTTCAACATTATCTTTACCATACAATACCTATTAGTAACCAGTCAACGTAACTCTATTGTTTCAATACCGTTTGCCAGATAATTATAAATTCAGGAATAACAAACTCACTGTTTAGTATGAGTTCTTATTCTTTTTTTTTTGGCAAACATTTAATAAGAACAATTAAAATGTTTTAATATTTTCCCTTAAAGGCATTCAACATGATCCTTAGACATTATCAGTGGTTTTACATCAACATCTATAGTCTCTTGTTATTGATAACAATAGAAAAATAAAAGGTGGTACACTGTATAATATTGGAGACCCAAAAACATAAGGGATACACACAACCGTATTTTATAAAGTTAAAACATAGAAAAACAGTAATATAATACAAAATAAAACTTTTACTCCGAAAAATGGTGAAATTTAAAATGATTTTCATTGAAATTCTAACCCATCGATATTGTCGTTTATTCATCGTCATCATCATCATTTATGAAGGTTCCATCACTATATTTAGGCATTTAATATTATGTTGTTAGAACGAGACCAACGTTAACATTTGAAGGACTCTTTACCATGAAAATACAAACTGAATCAAAATCATTATAAGGGGTTTCCTAATTCAAGAGAGTTTTTTTTTTAATGCCTCATACAGGGGTGGTTGGCACAAGTCTTCACAATACACAGAAACCGTTTATATCCTTGTAACGTACAACGACTACACAGTGAAAAATAAAATAGAACAAATCTAACTGTGAACGGAACATACAAAATTGACGAAGAACCTTTTGTTATTCCTTGGTTTAGTCGACAGTGTCAAACGATATACTATTGATAATATTCTAATACCTCTACAGGCAAATTATATTCAATTTTTACGCCACCATCACACAAAATATATATCAATGAAAGAAAACAGAGAAACCAATGTTTTATTTCTGACAAGAAAAATACAAATAAAATGAAAAACTTGTTAAATCCAAATAAGGACACATTGATTTCCAAATTGAGAACAAAATGATAATAAAATTTTTAAACGCCCCTAAGGTAAGAACGAAAGTATCATTCATCCACACACACTCACATACAATAAAATGGCAAACAGGAAAATCAAACGGAATTTAATAACTAAGAAGCAAAGAAATGAAAAACGGTATCCCAATTAAATTGAATCACATGTGTATGGTATTTCAATTCTAATTCAGTGAACAATAAATCAATTGTGATTTGATTCATCCTATTTTATGAATTGAAAATTTTTATACTTTAACTCAAACATAAGAAATTAATACGATTGCCTTTTATTTAATAAAAACGTATAAATACAGCATTATGATTATTTGTGTCAACAACTCAAGTTATTCACTATTTAATTAACTTCATGTTACTGCTACAAATTCACAAATACTTTCAAGAAACACAACGATTTTTATATCGTTTTCTTAACGCTGAATTAATTCCCATTTAGCTTACATAATCGTATTCAATATCAAGGATTTTAAATAAAAATTAATAATCCCGATGATAATTGGATAATATTCTACTAAACTCATCATTGATATCCTCCTACCATTGCAACTCACACTGCACCAGCAATTCATTGGAAAATATGAAACGAAATTTATTCCCCCAAAAATAATAATTCTGCAGTTCTTCGTCCTCTTTTCACCGTTTTCAACATTTGCGAGTTGAAATGCAATTTTTTGGTTATATTCTATCACCATACACTTCATTCAATACATAGACAAAATGAGATTCTCTCTACACTAAATACAAACATTTAACGCATTTATTAGATTATGTATCTGTCATCCAATATGGGTTATTTGAAAATGGTCCCGTGTACACAAAAGGAATGTTTATGCGGTCGTTTCCACATACAAATTTATTATCCATAATGTGCTCTTCAACAAAACAAAAAAATAAAGGAAAACTAAAATACCCATACCAATTTGGTATTCCAAAATCTACACAGCATCTCATCTCTTGATTGTGTATTTTCTCTGTGTATCAGTTCATATAATTTCCTCTCTTCTGTTCACTTTGTTCCAATATCAACCGCGAAAATCACACAGCATGATATAAAAAGTATAACAGAAAAATAATAAAGAACAGCAAGAGTAAAAAAAAAACCATCATACATTGAGAAGCCAAACGAGCAAAAAAAAATAGAATAAAAGAAAAACCATTGAAATCATCATCGTCAGTTACAAAACTGTACATCCTTTTTAACAGCAAATATGTTTATTATTTAGACAAAATACAAAAAAAAAACAAGAAAATGGGGAAATTTCTTTTCAATTTACGATATGCAGAATAAAAGTACAAAAAATACGCCGTCTAGTTCACTTTTTTTATCTAACAGAATAATATTCATTTTCATGTGTTTTAATGGTCTTGTAAATTTACCCCCCAGCACATTGAAATGTAGATTTTATTCAACGGTACCTATTACATTTTCACATTTCACCCGTTTACAACAGTTTCATCTCATACCGAAGACATGTTGATATAAAAACACATCAAAATAATAATAAAAAAAATATTTATAAAACGATTTCATATTATAAAAGAAAATTTTCACAATTTTTATTTTATTTAATGGCAACAACAACATAAAGGAATCAAGAAACCGGAAAGAAAAGAATCATCAAATCAAAAATCAATCTTGTATTGTTCGCTCAAAAATAATTAATACCAAAAAAGAATACAAGATTGGGAATAAATTACAAAGGAAATACACTAAATTTAATTTTAACCTTTCAATTATTCGAAACAACGAAGTGCCATCCAACTCACAATAAAAAAATTCTCTTAGGACAATGACATACAATTATTAATCTGTAGTGTTTCCGTTGCATCCATAACTTTGCATACATCGATTAATTAATAGGATCAATTGATTTAGAGATTTTAGATCAACCGTAATGATATTGGTCCAACTAATCCACCCACTATATTACCAGAGTATGTGTGTATAGTTCACCTAATCAAGTTATTAACATGTTGTTACAGTATTTGATATGATTGTTATTACAAAATACCAAAAGTTCTCTCATCCCCCGCCTGGTCCAAAAAATCATCCACCTCTAGTTAAAACACAGTTCAATATAAAGTGAAGACATGACAATAGTTGTAACAGGAGTATGCGGTCAGGATGAATGATTTCAAATGAAATTCAAGTGACCGGTGACGAAGGATTCACTCTAACTCATTTATTGTGATTTTATAAACATACGCATGTAATATTTGGTTACACATTGGCCACCCCATAAACACATATACACGTACACCACATATGCACTCTACGATATTCAACTGTTTGTAATTTGATGTTAAACGATATGTTCCATTCATTCACTTTATGTGTATGTATTACCAACCACATCAACCCGTTCAATGACCCTTCTCTAATAATTTTCATATGCCTTATAATTTCGATTACGGTGTCGATACATAACAATATTTTGTGGTTTCGATTTTCCATCCCTTCATACCAATCAAGGCATAAGAGATATCCAAATAGCCAAACCACCGGCGAACAAAAAATTATAATAATACGCAAAATAACAAAAATTGTTCACGTGAAACAAAGAACAATAACAGCCATAATAAATAATTGGTAGGTGTTTAATGCGTATTATAAGTAAACAATTAATAGCATTCATAGTCAGATGGTAAATCAATTTTATTGAATAGATATCGATTTAATTTTTATATTTTAAATGAATACCAAATCTATGGTGTCTATTTCAATTATTACCGATTCATAATCATAATTTTTAAACTGAAAATTTCTTACATCAATTTCTCTTTGTAAGAAAAACTCTTTACTACAAAATGATAGAGAACTGTGAGAATCCTTAATATATGGTAATTAGAATAAAAGTGTTGAAACGTCATAAAATCATATTGAAATTGTTTTCTCACCTTGTACACTGTAAGCATAGCTCATATGAATGTACCTCACCTATTGATTATTTCCAATGTTTATTTTATTTGTTCGTTATATCTATTTATACTCTTTTTTTTCGATTCTGTTTCTATAAATTTTATTTTATTTCTTTTATAAACAACAACATGGGGTATTGAACATCGCTTTTTAACCAGTTTCTGTTCTATTCATATGCCATTCAAATTGGTTAAGTCGTCCAAAATAATGTTTTATAAATTATTTTAAAATTTTAAACAAAAAAAAAATGGATCGATGTTAGTCAATTAGTGGATTATTAAAAACAGAAGAAATTTTAAAACAATTGTAATCAACGACGAAAAAAATAAATAAAATTGTAATAGACCACCTTATCGCTGTTAGCCATAATTATGACAGTGAATGTGATTTTATCTTATCATAAATTTTAATATTATTTTCTAAATATAGATTGTGATTTTTTGTGGACCACCCTAATTTTAATAAGTTAATCCAATACACTGTTAAATTTATCCAGTAATCAGTTAATTATTACATACGCTTGTAAATGCAATAAACCAGTGATGGATTCATGTGACGAAAATTTATCGAATGTGGTTCGTTTAAGAAATTTCGTGACTCGAATGTGAAAAGACCTGAGAATTCGCCCGATTATGCGGTCAGGATCAAAAAACTACATCAGATTTAACTCGAATTTTATATTTTAAATTCAAGTTTTAAGCACTTACAGTTTGAGAAGATCCCTCTGATTGCGAAACACAAAAATAGTCAGCATAATATGACTTCTGCATTACCTTCAATTGGTGTATATTCGACGTATAACTGAACAAACACTTCAACATTAATCACTTGCCAGCAAAATTGAGACTTTGTAAGGGTTGGAAACAAAATGTCGGCCGAAAATTTTCACAAAAAATTAGAAAAAAAACACAAATTTTAACACCAATGATCACCACAAATCAATTACATTTACACTAAATTTCAATATACAACGTTATAATGATCACTAATTAACAATTTAATACACTTTAATCAGCCCCAACTATTGAAGGATCACATAATGATGCAGATCCAAAAGCAACACGTTTTGAAAATAAGACGAGCAGATATAGTTCACAATGCTCATTATAAGTGATATTGTTTTCTTGTTCATTTACAAAACTATGGAAACCGAAAAATATACGTTAAATATCGGTTTAAAACAAAATATTGGATTTTTTTTCGGAGTGAATGGTGCCGGTCATAAATACAACAAAAACTGAAGTCTACACGAAAAGTCGACAGACCATTATAATTTCATCAGAATGGAAATCTTGTATTCGTAGAATCAATCGTTGTACAGATACACTAGTTTACTATTCAATAACGTGTATTCAAATTTGAAGTCTTTTGTTTATTTTGTGCAGTAGAATAGAACATGATAATTAATAATTAAAATGAATTCATTGATTTTAATACAAAGTGGACTGTCGAATAAGAATAATATTAATATTTCAATCAAATAAAAAATAAAAGTGATTAATTAGATTCGTGTGGTAACGATACTAAATTGTTAAAATGACACGAAAGTTTATGTTAATTATTCGATATTATCTATCATTTATCTGTTTATTCATCATATTAGAACATAAAAATTATCGAAATTAATAAATTGCGTGATTGTTTGCAATTAATATAATTCAAGATAATGGAATCGGCACAGTATTTACATCCTAATCGTTTCAATTCCATAAGGTCGTACTTTTAAATATGATATTTCACTGTGCTACATCATCTTTGGAAGATCCATTTCGTGATAAGATGCACCATAAATTTGACCTGTGAGTTCATAAAATTTTATTTGTCCCGCCAAATCATCGGTCCAAGATTATAAATGACGATACAAGAATTTAAAAACTTTACATGTCGTTAGTTTAAAAGCATTTTTAGTTTTATACGTCCAAATGGATCTCTCACGTTGAATTAAAATACTTGGAGAGATTGTACCTCATTTCAATTAAATGTTGGAACTGCTCCCAATGTGATGCGCACAATTTTCATTCGTAATTTGAGTGTGAAGAGAAACAGTTCTAACTACACGTGCTTGTAATTTAAACACTTCTTTTTGTGAATCTCATAATAATCCGAAATTAATTCATTTGTATAATGTCATTAAGTAAATCTAAATTAAATGGGCAAGGCGACTGTAAAAAAATTAAACTGGTAGCAGAAGATGATAACTTGTACGATGGACTCTCTGCCAGGGAATTATTCCAACAGCCGAATGGATTAACTTACGAGTATGGCAATTTTTTACTATCGATACTAGCAATGCAACATCATCATTTCATACAAACTATATTGATTTTATTAATTGATTACGTTTTCATTTTCTATTTCTATTCCAAATTAGTGACATTCTGCTTCTGCCGGGCATGATAACTTTTGCTGCTGAATCTGTTGACCTCTCATCAAGATTAACAAAGGGTATTACATTGCGTGCACCACTTGTATCATCACCAATGGATACTGTTACAGAAGCAGAAATGGCAATTGCAATGGCTGTATGTGCATTCAATACACATATCAAAAATAACAAAATTTTAATTGAAAATACCCCATAAGCACTTAGTGTTTATAGTTATATAAAATTAGAGTTTCTAATTAAATGCATCAATTTAATTTTCTAGTTATGCGGTGGTATTGGTATCATTCACCATAATTGCACACCCGAATATCAAGCAAATGAAGTACAAAAAGTTAAAAAGTATAAGCATGGCTTCATTCGTGATCCATTTGTGATGGGTCCTGAACAAACAGTGGCTGATGTATTGGAAGCCAAACAAAAGAACGGTTTCACTGGAATTCCAATTACAGAAAATGGTAAACTTGGTGCCCGGTTAATTGGTATTGTTACATCACGAGATATTGATTTTCGATCTGATCATAGTCTAAAATTAAAAGATGTCATGACCAAAATAAAAGACATGATAACAGCACAATCTGGTGTTACCTTACAGGAGGCCAATGAAATTTTACAGCAAAGTAAAAAAGGTAAATTACCAATTATTAATGATAAAGGCGAACTAGTTGCATTGATTGCACGGACTGATTTAAAAAAGGCCAGAAGTTATCCGAATGCATCAAAAGATGCAAACAAACAATTATTAGTTGGTGCAGCAATTGGTACACGTGATGATGACAAGAAACGTTTAGAATTATTAGTTGCAAATGGTGTAGATGTTATTGTTCTTGATTCATCACAGGGAAATTCACTTTATCAAATTGAAATGATCAAATATATAAAGAATACATATCCACGTTTACAAGTGATTGCCGGTAATGTTGTGACTCGTAAGCAAGCAAAGAATTTAATTGATGCTGGTTGTGATAGTTTACGTGTTGGTATGGGTTCCGGTTCAATTTGTATAACACAAGAAGTAATGGCTTGTGGTTGTCCCCAAGCGACTGCTGTTTACCAGGTGGCCTCGTATGCAATGCAGCACAATGTACCCGTAATAGCTGATGGTGGTATCCAATCAATTGGTCATATTATGAAAGCTTTAGCTTTGGGTGCATCTGCTGTGATGATGGGAGGCTTATTGGCTGGTACATCAGAAGCTCCGGGAGAGTATTTCTTTAGTGATGGTGTACGTCTAAAGAAATATCGTGGAATGGGTAGCTTAGAGGCAATGGAACGTAAAGATGCAAAAGGTGCGGCAATGTCACGATACTATCACACAGAAATGGATAAATTAAAGGTGGCACAAGGCGTCAGTGGTAGTATAGCTGACAAAGGTTCCGTATTAAGATTTTTACCATATCTAGAAGTTGGACTTCAACACGGATTCCAAGATGTTGGTTCTGAATCAGTGAATGGTTTACAGTAAGTATCGGACTTTAAGTAGCAAATTTTACCAGTATTAATATTGTTATTCTTTGATTTTAGTAAAATGATGGTAAGTGATGAGTTACGTTTCATTCGTCGTACACATTCTGCACAAAAGGAGGGAAATATTCACAGTTTGTTTTCTTACGAGAAAAGGCTTTTTTGATATACTAAGGATTCAGGCAGCTCATCAAAAAGTCCTCAAGTAAGTTAATAACACATTGCCAGTTTGATCTGTAATAAATTTAAACAAATATTTAAAGAAATTCCCTCAAATTTATTAGTCGAAATAAGAAAGCAAATTGTAATTCAAGAATGTTGGATGTATAAATAATATAATATTAAATTACGTTTCAGTTAAGTACTTAAGATATATAAATGTTGGAATAATGATAAAAAAATAAGAATAAATGAAATAAATATATACGTGTAATACAGTATAGGTTCATTTTGTACTTATTAAATTTACCAAAACGTTTCACATGAAATCATAAGAAAAATAATCGAAGTAGTACAATGGATTAAATTTCACTTAGTTTAACAAAATAATTGCCGCAGAATAAATTATTAATTTCACTTGTATAGCTTATGATACTTAATTGATTGTTAGTTAATTGAGTCCAATCAGGCAAATACATTTAATTGTGTAATTTTCGATATTTGGCAATTGTCATACAACAGCATTAATTCTTAGGCATTTTATTTGGCAATTAAATAATTAATCGTTATTGTTCTCACGAACAGGTACACTAACCTTTAATTTAGCAATTGACGTAATTATGTTTCATGCTATTAAATTCATTGCGAGTATTTTCAAAATAAGAACAATTTTGATATTTTGTATCAGATATTTTATTAAGACCATTTGTTTATTTAACAGTATCAATAACAAGAGATTATTCTGTACTTAAGCAATTAAAGAAATTGCAATTAGTAATACATAATTAAAAACATACATTACTGATAAGCATTGGGATTCTGTAGAATATTATTCACCTCGGACATTTTTGTTTTAACTTCAAAATCTTTTGATGCAATCTCCTCTTTCAACATCATTCGTAATGACTGAAGGTTTGGAAGATTTTTACTATCCTTAATATTTAATAATGTATTAAAAACAGTTTCCCACACAGAATTTATGTATCGTGGTATACGATGATTTATAGTCCAAATATTGTTCTTATCCTTTTGAATTACCATATGCTTTCCAAACAATAGTGAATGGATTACTTCCGCAATTCCATAAATATCAATTTGAAATGACCATGGTTTGCCATCAATCACATCTGGACAATGTGGCGATACTTTTTCATCCATACACATAAATGTTTGATCTTCATCGAATTGGTTCATATCAATTGCATAACCATAATCAATCAATTGAAGAAATATATTATTATCTTCCATTGATATTCTGAAATGGAAAATTATTAAAATTTATATACAATATAAATAACAATTAATTCGTTTAATAGTTACGGATTAGTTAACAGCAAATTATCCGGTTTCAGGTCACCGTGGATTATATTGCTTCCATGTAAATGATCAATAATGAGTAATAATTGGCTAGTTATCAGCATCACTACATACTCGTTTATATCTCTAGCTGTTGCTTTTTTTATTTTATTACATACATCCACAAGTGTCCCATATCGAGAGTATTTTGTAACGAAAATGCTTGCATTATTACCGATTAAACCATATTCTATATCCATAATAGCTGTTAACTATAATTAGACCAAAAACTATATTAAAATCTCAATTGTGCAAAAAAACTTAACGGTACTCTTACCAAATCTGGATTAAAACGAGTCCTTAATTCAAGAGCGATGCAATATTCCCAACAATTAGCTGGTTCTTCGTATTTGAATGCAAACTCATTTCCTGTTTCCAAGGAAGTTCCATAATAGACAACACCAAAACGTCCCTCTCCAATCTTTTTACCAATTATAAACCGTTGGCCAGCAATCGTTAATTTTAAATCTTCTCGAATTTGTACCCTATTTACCATTTCACATGTATTAATTGTTTTAATATATGAAACAAAATCATGAGTTTGTAATAATACACGATGAATTTCATCACTAAAAGGATTAAAGTTCGTATTCAATAATTCCGTTAAAGTAGTGTGTGCCAAACTCTCATTGTATTCTTCCTCTATATATTCATTACTTTCATTTTCTTTCTTAATAAACATCACATCTGTTGTTGGTGATTCCATTTCATTGTTAATTTTCGTTATTCTTAATTTTTCTTTTTCCGACTCTGTAATAGTCAATGATAAGTTTGCAAGTGAACCATTCTGTGAGAAAGACGTAGATGGTAATGTAGGTACTTTAACACTGTGATGTACCTGTGATTGATTTATATTCGCTTTTGAACCAAGTCCTTTATCACTATTAAGGAACGGTGGTATGATATTTTCCATATATTCCGTAATATTTAAATTTGTGTTGTCCAAAAGTCGGGAACCGGAATACTTGTTAGAAACATTTTTTGATTTAAACCTATTTCCACATTCAGGTGATTTTGCAAAGAATTTTAATATTTCGTCTTCATCTTCGACAGTTGGTAACATATTTTGAACATTCATTAGTGACGGTTGATCGAACTTGGTGGCATTATGCACTAATATAGATTTCATAGGTGTTATATTATTAAAGTTAACGAGTGATGGTTCGGGTATAAATGTTTCTTCAGAACCAACCAGTTCCGTTTGGTTGTTACCTTCGTGAGTAGAAATTATTTCTGGAGCTGTTGGATCAGTACCACTTTGTACTGAAGATTTTGTAGAACCATCTTTTAATTCTTCGAAATCAGTATTTGGAGATGATGGAGATTTGGAACTTTTGGATGACGCACCAGATTCAGACCTCTCTAATATCATTGATAATTGCCGAGGGACTACTTTTTGCTGTGATTCATCTGATGTTTTATTTTCAGATTTATTTAAAACTCCTTGCATACTCGACTGTTCTTGTTTACGTAGATTGGGTGCAATTTTTACAGCTTTTGGAGTGCTCACCAAATGATCCTTGATAAAAAAATTAAATGTTTGTGTTGAACAAGTTTCGTTCGGGTTAGCAAATGGATAAATAATTTGATCTGTTTGCCGTTCGTCTCGAGGTTCTTCAATACATGGAACAGACACAGGAGCCACTGGTACTTTAAATATATCATTTTCTTTATCCTCGTATGGTTTGATTTCGGATTTTTTCACGATGAATTCTCTCGGAATGATATCCTTTGTTTGGTCAGTATATATTTCAAACTGATTTTTAATAGAACCCATAGCACCTTCTACTATCTCTTCTGGTTTATCTAAACAAATTTCAATTGGATTTTTTAAATTATCAGTCGTTTGAATATCGTTTACACCTTCATCTGAATAGATTTGGAAATTATTAGGTAAATTAATTGGGTTCTGGCTCTTTTGTACGTTTTCTTTTGGTTCATTTGTTTCATCATTCAGTTTTTTTGGTTCATCACTGTAAATTGGTACTTTAGCTACACTTGGCACAGAAGAGACTCTGAGATTTGTCATTTTATGAGAACATTCAGCAAGAGATGTTGATGGTTTCACTGATGAATAATTTATTTGTGAAGTGCTTGGCATATTATCTTCTTCCATTTCATTATCCTATAAAAGAAGCAAACAATTTAATTATTGGTTAGTAATTGCAAAAATATAATCCAATATAATATATATCAATATACCTTCGCAGTAAAATCGTCCTCCATTTCTATATCATCATCCTTTTCCATTACAACTATAGGCATTACCCTGTGCTTTGGAATAATAGATTTTCTTGTTATCAGTTCAGATTTTCTCGGCATGATGGAACGACGTACATATACAGACGCTCTACCAGATATAACTTGAGTTACATCCATATCATCTTCTTCAATCACTGTTGCATTTTGATTTACAATTTGTGATCGAAGTTCATTGTTACTCCATTTTTCAGCAAATCTTTCTTCTGGACATATTTCATGTTCTTCATCATCGGGATATAGTACCAATGGTTTAAACATAATTGCTTCCATTTTATCTTTTTCAGAATATGCATATCGTTTTGAAACAAAGTTCGATAGTTTAACATTTGCATTAACAAAATTTGGTGGTAAGCGAATCCCAGCCTCATGAGTTTCAGCCCAATAATATTCGCATTTCTCGATTAAAGAATTCTTTACATTGTGCTTTATAAACCAATTGTAAGCTCTAATTTCTTCTGAACTAATCTCAATATTTTTATCGGGATAACAGCGAACCTTATCATACATCGGGAATTCATTTGGTGCTGGTGGTTCAACATAAAATATTGGCACATCAAAAATTGTTTGAGGTTCATTTTGGGTAACGAAATTCTTAGGCAATTGAATTCCTTTTTGGTATAACACCTCGTCGAACTGAAACGGATGAAATTCAATTTCGTTGGACTCAGGAGTATCTTCCATAATAGAAAAGCCCAGACTACATTGTTTCGTTGAATCCGAGAACATAACGGATTTTTTTCTTCCCCCCAATTTTGCTTTGCTCCAAGGACCTGGTTCACATACATTTTCCTTCTTGCTAGTAGCACCAAATATGCTTGTATTTGAAGGCCCTGCACCAACACTTTCAGCACCGTGATTATGATCAGCCTCATCTTTAACATTTGGATCGGCATTCTGATCACTAAATACTGACACAGGAACATTTGAACGAGCCGTCGACATACGAGAACTACCTGCAGACTGTTGGATTCTACCCGGATTATTAGATTTTACTGCAAATCCTGTACGTAAACTACCAACATGTTTCTTTTTATGGGCCCTTAATGATGTTAGAGCGTTTCGTCGCTCATTCATAGTAGACAAAAACTCGTCACGGCTCATTTTGTCTTTATGCAATAACCGTTGTGACATTGAAAATCCAAAATTCGTATGCGCCTGTTGCAATTCATCTAACGGTTCGGCTCGTGCATCTAAACCTTTTTGGTATACTTCCTCAGCCTTTTCAAAATTATCACATGCATCGTAATAATGTGCCCAATAAATATATAAATCAGCAACCATTGTGCCAAAACCCTTTTCATACAAACGATTGCAAAACTCCGGTGGATTGTCCTGCAGATCAATCTAAAACGGAAATCATATTAAGTTGAATTCAAAACTTTTAACACGAATTGAATTCATACAAATTTGATGAACAGTTTCACCATCCTTCGGTCTTGTGTATATTGATTGGATTCCTCGAATTGACAAAGGCATTTAAGCAATTCATCCTCTAATGGATTATCTTTACCACTCTTTGGATAGCTTTGTTCAATCCAAATGATGTATTCATACCAGAGGTTTAACGGATCACTCCCACAGTAATTTGTGATCGCATCGAGGAATGCCTGCCGCTCTGTAGCCAATTCAGCCTGCGCATCTTCATGATTTTCAGCATTCAATGCCACCTCCAATTGGTGCACATTTCGACCGCACGCCAATGGTTGGATATTCTCCTTTGCGTTGTCCAGGTCCATGACTAATTATCTTTTCTGTTTACCTAATTCCACTAACTGAACTGTACAACTAACTGAACACTCGAACTAAATGAAAGGCTCAGAATAAAATACTCTACTTGGTAAACAGATCTTTGTTTAAAATTTCAATAAAGCCGTCTAAACAAACGGGCACTTCAAATATTATTTTGAATAGTAATCGAATACAATCGATGCCTCTGCGCCGATTGCATAAATGACAGTCAATGCCCATCTGTTGTAAATAGTAATTAGGAATTTCATTGTTTACCTACAGTAGCAAATTAATGCTAAGTTTTAAATTATACTTATTGATTATTTTTTTTATTAATATATATGATTGAATCATCTTTAGTGTAGTAGATTAATAATTATTTTAATGATTCTTTCGCATTCTCCACCTTTAGCGCCGATAACGCTATTTAACTCCATTTGTCAAAATCAAAGGGAATGTCAAAATTTGTAAACACAGTTTAAAAAAACGGTTAAATTGACATTTTGATCCGTGAAAACGACGTGTAATAAACGCAGTGAGAGAGACCAAGTTGTTTTATTAATTTTTACATTCAGATTATTACTTTTAATTGCATTGTTAACGTAATACTCATTTGTTGGAATCAATTGGGATATTTTGAATTCAGAAAGTGTCTATAAAATTATCAAAAATGTCTTGTTCGAAGCAAGTTATGTGAGTTGAATTTTTTGGGTGTTGCTTTCTTAGCTTGCATGGATATATTGTAACAATGTGTAACCGCCTGTTCACTTATCCTGTTTCAGAAAAGAGACCATCGACAAAATTGTACCGTTACTGGAACGGCATCTATCGTCGTTGGATGTTTATTGGAGAGAGATGTATGGCAGCGATATTAGCAAGAATAATATTAAAGTGATGGCTGACCACGTCGATCAATTATGTCTGGATGTCGAAGACGAGACAACCAAAAAGAAGGAAAAAATCGAAAAAGGAATTCAAGGTACAATTCTGATATTTATAAAACACTTTTTATCGCAACCCATTACAAAACGTTATATCCACTTGTTTAGATCTGAGATCAGAGGCGAACCATTTGGAGGAACAGTTGCAGGTTACAATTGACAGAGATGGTCTCGTTGAGTCTAGATTATGTTTATTCATGCTCCAGGAACAGTTGAATAGCAGAATCGCAGGTCTACGGGAGCAGCTGAAAGAACGCAAAAATGAAATAACAAAACTATTAATGGAACAACAAACATTATGCGAGGATATGCAATGTGACGGCAAAGAATTATCATTGGAACCGCTAGCTTCCGCCACAGAACTGAGTGATTTCAGACGACATTTGTCGGAATTGGTAACCGAGAAATGCGAAAGAATTGTTCAAATTAGAGATTATCAACAGAAAATAAAAAAAATGTGCAATCGTTTGGAAACTCCATTAACAATTCGTTCTGAAATTGAGTAAGTTATCTTGTGTTGCATTTATTATCCAAATATCTTATAATTTTCCATTGTGTTAGAATGGTCAACAACGCTGATTTGCAACCAACTTTACACAACATTGCAAAGTTACAAAATCTTTTGGCAACTTTAGAGCAACAGTATGATGAATATAAGGAATCAATAAATTCCATGCGGTTGAAATTGAAAAACTTATGGGAATGTTTGGGTGTCGGTGCAAATATTGCAAATTACTATGCCAATTTCACAGAATACAATAAAACAACATATGACAAGCTGCACGAAGAACTACAACTTCGTGAGGAAGAAAAGCGGCGCAATATTAAATTATTTATTGACAAAATTCGCAATCAAATCAGTAATTATTGGGAAAAGACCTTAAAGTCACAAGTTGAACGACAAAGATTTGTGAATTTCAATAGTGACTGTTACACAGAAGATCTTCTCAAACTACATGAATTGGAATTGAACGATCTTGTCGAGTTTTATGAAACAAATTCGTAAGTTGAAATTGTCTTAAATAAAATTTTTATTACTTATATTATTTTAAATGATTTGCAGGAAAATGTTTGAATTAGTTTCTAAAAGAGATAATCTTTGGACACGAATGGAAGCACTTGAAGAAAAAGAGCATGAACAGGACCGTTACAAAAATCGTGGTGGTCAATTATTGAAAGAAGAGAAAGAAAGAAAAGCGATTTCAAAACAATTACCGATAATCGAACAAGAATTGGAAAAGCTTGCCACACAATACGAGCAAGAAAATGGAAGGATTTTCACTGTATATGGCGTTCCAGTAATGACAATGATTAGCGAACAGTATGAAATGAGAAATGAAAGAAAGCAACAACAACAAACCGCTAGAAAGAAGGCACAAAACGAAAATACGATTATGTACAAGAGTGTAGCAAGGACTCCATTGGCGGCAAATCGTGCTTGTATTTCTACTATCAAAAAGAAGCCTGTAACTATGTCGTCAACTGTGAAGTAAGTAGAAAATGAATTTAGGCATTCTTATGTTATTTACAATGATTTTAAACTCATTTCAGACCAATTGCTGGAACTTCTGTAATGAAATCAAGATTAGCAATTAAGCGTAAAGGTGACGAAAATGTTGAACCATCTTCCAGGGCAAAACGTACTTTGTTCACAGGTGGTCACACTCCTGCAAAAGTGCAGTCCACAATATCGTCCAAAGTACGTTCTGGCTTGAAGAAGGTGGTTAGTAGTCTGCATCCAAACCAACATGGGAAGAGAATGGTAATTTTGGATCTGAAATCTTATATTACGATGTTAATTAAATATTTTGTAGAGTAATTCTAAACGACGTAGTGTTGGTAAAAACTGTTCTCGTGGAAGACGATCTACTGGTCTTGTAGACAGAATATTAACTCCACCGAAAAGTTCATCGGTCACCTATGAATCTTTCCAGGTGTAATTATATACAATGAAATTGTTTATTGAATTTGGCCTAACGAATTTATTTTTATAGGAGTGCATCTCAAATGAATGCCGATCATCAATAATGGTACAATCAGCTATGATAGGGCATAATGAAGAGAATAGAGATTTTCTAAATTTACCAGGTCCGAGTCACGTTGTTAAAACTGCTGGTCGAGTGAAAACTCCACTTAAAGCCGATTTGATGACGAGAAAGTCACCAAAATCAGTTGCAACACCGTCACCGAACAATAAAACAGCACGTCTAAAGACCACAAATCTTCCAATCCTTATTTAGAATTTAGATTTAACAACGAAACAGAAAAAATCATTGTAATTACAAATATTTTATTGATAAGTTGTGGTTGTACAAATTAATCATTTTTTATATGCTTAGACGGAAGTGCCCGCCCGGATAGTTATTAAGTTTATTACTCTTGTGATTCTTTATTTTTTCTCTATTTCTAATACATATTTAATTCATTTTGGAAGTATTGAATTCAAATTGAGATGTAAATAATCGTTTATTTGAGGATTGAATTTAGGCGAAGATAGTTTGAAGTTAAACGGTATTCATTTACATATTCTAATATTATTATACATATTTGTCATCTTGTTAAAATAATTAATTTACTTGCAAACACAGAAAACATAGTGTTTTTCTTAATTTCTACCTGATCACAGGTGTTTTCTTTTAAATCTTTGTCCGTTGCAAAGTTTGTTTATGCAACAACTCTGTTTATATTTTACTAACCTCAAT
The DNA here is from genome assembly GCA_001014335.1 of Coboldia fuscipes. Taxonomy (NCBI): domain Eukaryota; kingdom Metazoa; phylum Arthropoda; class Insecta; order Diptera; family Scatopsidae; genus Coboldia; species Coboldia fuscipes. The sequence continues at coordinate 183,054 of JXOR01000141.1, read as the reverse complement.
TTCAACAACACAACAGAGTTGTGGCATTGTTTTGCTAGTAATGTAATTTCTTTCCTTATTCCTTATTGTGATTTAATATGAAGTTTTATGTTGAAAAGTAGTTGTTATCATCTATCAACATGTCGATGAATTCTTATATGCATCCGCGAAACATTTATAAACAGGGATATGACTTCGAGGAGTTGATTGTAAACTTTGAAGATTTCCGGAAAGTCACTTCATTGGTAATATAATATCAATTTTATTGTGTATCGTTTTATCATTTCGGAACTAATAGTTACTTTTTAGGATCTGGATGGAAAAATTAGAATAAATTTCCAAGATAAGAAAGCTGTTGAAACGTTGACTCAGTGTTTGTTAAAGAAAGATTTTAATCTTGAAATTGATATGCCTGAAAACCGATTGGTTCCTACAGTTCCTTTACGTTTAAATTACATATTATGGCTTGAGGATGCCATAGAACAATTGAAGTTGAACGATAATGTTGTTGGAATTGATATAGGTAAGTTTATTCTGTTGCGATAATGTGTTTAGCAATTATTCGATTATTACTCATTTCAGGTTGCGGTGCTTCATGTATCTTTCCATTGTTAGCTGCAAGGAGGAACAATTGGACAATGTTAGGTATTGAGAAAGATGAATTAAGCTTTAAATCAGCTTGCGATAATGTTAAGAAGAACAATTTACAAAATTTAATTGAAATTAATCGAGGAAACAATTCAAACGATAAATTGTTCGGTTCCTATTTTGATGATACTACAAAAAGAGCAACTTTCTGCATGTGCAACCCACCGTTTTTTAGTTCATTGGAACAAACGAAATATGCAACATGCGTCAATCGCACAGGAAAACGTAAAGCTCCACGGAATGCTTCTACTGGTCAAGTTGATGACATGGTAACAGAAGGCGGTGAGATTGAATTTGTGACTAAAATAATTGTAGAAAGTCTTCGTTTACAAGATAGAATATCCTTCTATTCAACTATGCTAGGATGTAAAAAGAGTTTGCAGCAAATTTTTTCAGTCTTTAAACTGCATTCAATTACCAACTACTTGTACACTGAATTATGTCAAGGCTATACTACCAGATGGGTGGTAGCTTGGACCTTTAGTAGTAAATATCTATTACGTACTGTCACTGTTTATGGACCTACAGTACAATCTCAGTTTAGCACCCAATCCATTGAAATTTCCAACGATAGTACAACACTTAAAGATGTTTCCCAAACAATGTTGGACATACTACAAAAAGAACTTTTAGTGAGTATTGTTATATCTCTCAGTTTTATAAATCCATTCATTACCATATTAATGTTACTTGTAGTTTGAAATCACAACAAGTGATGAAACTTGTACAAAATCTTATTGTTGCATAATTAAAACAAATGTTTGTTTGTGGACTGGCCAAAGAAAGAAGCGTCGAAAGCAGTTACAAGAAGATGATGAAGTTCATAACATACAGAATACAACTAATATAAATCATAATCCATTAATTGTTGCTCAAGTGAAGTTGAATGAAGAAACCACATGTTATAAAATTGATATCATGTATTTAGATGGATCCTCCGGCAAAGACGGAATATATCAATTAATGCTATGCCTTAGAAATAGAATAAATGAATTGTTAACTGATAAGAAGCGTAAAAAATGTTTTTCCACGGAAAATCATTGACTTAAATTGAGTTCTGCTACCTTAAGTCGTGATACACGGTTTTACGATACTGAATTTCAAATATATAAATGGAATAATTCAGTCCGAATTGAATTTAGGAACTAGTATTCATTATACCTTATAACTACAGAATTGCTTTACCTGTAAACCCACACAATAATGACTTTTTATTTTAAATTAATAGTAACAATATTGCTCCTAAATGGTAAGTAAAAATTTTCATTCTTTATTATAAGAATATGTGTTACTAATACTTTTTCAGAATGCAGTACGTATAAAGTAAAAGAAAGAGAATGTCCAAGTTATCCTGTGCCAGATGAAGACCGATGTGCAGTAACCTGTAGCAGCGAAATGTTTAAAGGGCCGATTTGTACTACTGACTGTTGTGGATTCAAAATATTTGCACATGAATGTGAATTAGCTCAATATAATTGCGAGTATGTTCCCAGTGAGTATTTGTTTCCAATGTTTAATGTAAGAAAACATCTTAAATGATTAATATTGTAGGATTTGTAAAGATTCCTGGATGTACCAAATGTACAAATGATTGTTATTCATTTACAACTGAACGTCCAACTTCAATCAGTTGGACAACAGACGACTGATAATGGAATTATAATAGTTATAATGGGACTTCCACCAATATACATATAAGTGATTCGAATTGTTAAATGAATTGATTTGATTTATTGATTACAAAAATGCGTTCAAATTAAACCGTTGGAAGTTTTAATGATCTTAAACGAACATAAAGTCCACTAAAATTATTTGTTATATAAATATAAAGTTTTTGCTTAAAACGCAACTGTAATATAACATAAGTAATATGATTCCACGAAAGATCAATGTCTTAAATAAAGTGCTATTTTAAATCGTGATATTTGCTTAAATTGTATTGTACTTAACAATTCTCTCAATATTAAATTCAAAATCGAGTTATTATTAATATCTTATACAAATCAATAAAGTATTTGATCCGTGTTTTTAATTTTTCGAGAGTTATCAGTAGTTTACTTTACTTGTTATCACAATCTTCTCCATACATATTGTTTGTGGTCCAATTTAATAAAAGTCAACTCAAGAGTATGTGTGGTGAAAACAATTATTTATTTTCTAGGAATTGCTAACAATGATATCATTTAATTTTGGTTTTAAAATAAAATTTATTCCATAGTGAAAAATATATTAGTTTCAATTGGACTGTTGTGGTTATTGTTACAGTATTTCTTGTATAATTGCTGTGATCTATCATCCATTATTGCTTATCAATTTCTATTATTACATTACATGAGTCATAACTAATCAGTGATAGTTAATCGCTAAAATAAATTGGCGACTTAGTTATTATTATTTTGCATTAATAGTGTGAACAACTGAATATATTCTCATTTGGCAAAATGGATTCAATCGAAGATGACTCATTTGAAATTTTGTGTACTTCCCTCAGCGAATTGGATAGACAGCAATCAGAATTACTGAACTCTATGAATGAAGTTCGGTATAATTGCGGATCATTACCTGAGTTCACAACAACTATAAAAGATGATGACGCCGTTAATACAATCTGTTTAATTAATACAGTTGAGTTGGTAATATTTTTCACCTCTGATTGAATTAACTAGTATAACAACATTTTTTTTTCTATTATTTTTCTAGAATTCTTTAATGAGAAAATTTCCCAAGATATTCAAGGCCGAAATTGGGGATTATGAAAAAGATAATTTTATCGGTATTCTAAAGGAGTATTGCATGATGAAAGAGAACTTAAAACGATCGAATATTGTTATCAAGGAACATTTTTCAGTTATGAGCTCATACCAACGTGATAATAAAAAAAGCAGAGAAGAAGACTTAAGGAAAATACAGAGCCTTACAGAGGAAATCAAAATGGTAAATTGAATTCATATTATTGGTTTACTCAAATTTATTATTGTATTCAATTTTAATGCTATCAATAGCTGCGCAACCTAGGAGTTAAAGTGCAAGCAGGTATAACTATTATTAAGTAATATTACTATATTAGTATGAACTAGTTCTTCGATTCTAGAGTCGGATATGCTGCGTAGTGCATTAGGTATGCTAAATAGAGATAATGAGATATCTTTTGGAAAACTGATTGATGAAAAAGTCCAACTGGAGGATGGTAATCACACGATTATAAATAAAGTTTCTTTGTAACTTATTATATTTGTAGAATATCAAGAGATTCGTAAATCTGTTGCTGTTTTGAATGATACTGTGGTTGCCAAAGATTCAGAAATTGATGATATGAAAAAAGAAATTTCGGACTTAAATTCTGTAATAAATAATTTAAAATCAACAATAGACAACCATATTAAAATACAAGAAGGTATATCTATTATTAAGTAATGTTACTATGCCAGTTTGAACTAGTTTTTCGATTCTAGAGTCTTATATACTGCGTAGTACATTAGATGAGCTAAATAGAGATAGAGAGATAGAGATATCTCTCGGTAAATTAATTGATGAAAAAGTCCAACTAGAGAATGGTAATCTTATGATTGTCAATAAAATTCCTTTGTAACTTGTTATATTTGTAGAACATCTAAAGGTTTGTGAATCTGTTGCTGTTTTGAATGATACTGTGGTTGCCAAAGATTCAGAAATTGATGATATGAAAAAAGAAATTTCGGACTTAAATTCTGTAATAAATAATTTAAAATCAACAATAGACAACCATATTAAAATACAAGAAGGTATATCTATTATTAAGTAATGTTACTATACCAGTTTGAACTAGTTTTTCGATTCTAGAGTCTTATATACTGCATAGTACATTAGATGAGATAAAGAGAGATAATGAGATATCTTTCAGAAAATTGTTTGATGAAAAAGTCCAATTGGAGAATGGTAATCCTACGATTGTCAATAAAATATCTTTGTAACTCATTATATTTCTAGAACATCGAAAGGTTTGTGAGTCTGTTGCTGTTTTGAATAATACTGTGGTTGCCAAAGATTCAGAAATTGAAGATATGAAAAAACAAAATACGATATTAGATTCTGTAATCAATAATTTAAAATCAACAATTGACTCTAGAGCGGAACGATTGGTAATAACGATGAGATGCGATCAGAAACCAATTGCATTTAATAATGTTAATACCTTTGTTTTATTATTAAAAGGCATCACTTGTGAAGAATAATCAAGAGAGTCCCCAACAAAATTGTGAAGCAGATGTTCAAAAAAAGAAGCAACTCCAGGAGGAAAGTTTAGGAATGGATGCTTTTACAATAATTAATTATTCTGTACTTATCGTCATATGCATTGTTATATTAGATATTGTAATTAGTGTTATAAAAAAATAATTAATTAAAATTTTATCGTGCTCATCACATATGCCAAGCAGATTCTTTAAACATTTTGATTAAGAATTAATCATTAGCATATAAACAAAATTAACAAGATTTGCAAAGATTCCAGAATATAATACACCCAATCTACTCCAAGTATATCGACACTGGGGAACAGCTAACAAAGATCAATAATATTATAATATGTTAAATAATTGATATCAAATAAATAACGTTTTCTAACGTAAATTTTTTATTCAATTCTTCAATAAACATAACCTAAATATTTGTTTACAATTTGTCCAGTTAAATGGTTTTTATAAAAATAAAGTAAAGTCCATTATCAATTGATTCTTCCGAAGATAATTTCAATTTCATATAACATTTGACTGTAGTTATTTCGATATCAAATATTAAAGACACACAGATACTGTGACTAACATGGATTCAAATAGAAATAGTGCAGATGTGACCGAGGCAGTGGAGAACGAAGGAATCACTCCGGATTTAATGACTGGAAGTTACATGGAGATTACAGATGAACACGATGAAACCCAGGACTATTCCACCGAATGCCATTTGTTTCCAAGCCAAAAGGTTCGATCAATGCCACACAGACAGCAATTGCAATTGGTTGCCTCTCTGGAATCAGAGACACAGTATCTCGCCATATCGGTGGACAATGTCGTAGAGAATTTATGCAATTTACTTCATTCAGTAAGTTTATTTCAGATGCTTCAATAAAAGATTTTCACATGTTTTTGATTTTATAGATTTCATCAATTTGTGCAGACAACGTTGAATGTCACAAGAATGCCGTAAATAAATTGACGGACTCAATGGATGCAAATATAAAATCAATGTACACAATTATGGCTAAAACGGAAGAGATTACTAATCAAATGAAATCAATGGAACCATTGGCAGCCAGGATGTACGTTTTAATTATTGTCGATCCAAGAAGTACCGTTTAATATTAATTGTATATTTCCAGACGAGAAATCAAAAGATTAATCGATTTACTGTGATTTGTTTCCATGGCCACAATATTTATTTATACTTAAATTATAATTGTTGTTAGCGCTTATCAAAAAGTTTCACACATCATCGAACAGTCATTAAAATGCAGGAGAAATCACCGCCCGGATTAAATTTAACAAGTAATGAAATCACCGTGAAGGACATTCTACGACTGTTGGAAGTATGTAGAGATAACATCCGTGAAGACGAGTTGTACGGAATTAGAAATGATGCCAAACTGCGGGCTATTTACACTTCCCAATCATACGATGAGTTCAAGTAAGTGGACACTTTTAATAATACAGGAATAGAAATTGATTTTATTATTCGTCTTTTGTTATTGTGCATATTAAGAGATATTGTGGATGCTGCTCATTTGAAGTCAATTGACAAGATAGATAAATCAAATGCTAAAACAAAATCTCGTATCTGGAACTCGGCTGTTAAAGAGGCTGATGAGCCAATTGATTAATAGATCAATAAATACAAAAGGTTTATGTCATTTTTATTTATCTCTTTAATTATATAAAATTGTTATGTTATTTTTAAGCATAGATCTCATAGAGAAATTGTATTTATTAACAAACAATATAATATTAAAATATGACATCAAGTAAGTTTCATTATGCACCGTCAATAACACAATATTAATTAATTCTTTTAACATAAACCAAAACCGAAGGTAAAAAAAAATGATCAGAAAAATGCAAATACATTTAAGTAACTGGATAGAGTCGAATACTAATCCATTTTAATTAGCAAAGGAATGAATTCCGTATTATTCACTGTTAATAATTCAAATAAATGCCTAATACTCAAATTCAATACACATTTATAATTGATGTCATTTTGAAACTTAGCGTATCACAATTATTGTTTACGAGGTTGATGGATATTTGTTCCTGTGTGCTTTATTTGGAATTGTTGTGGCGGTGGTGGTTTATGCATAGCTTGAACTGCTTCTTGTGGATAATCCACCATACCCTTCGTTTGAACTCCGCTTACTTCATTGGCAACTTGAGCTAAATTCGGTGATGTCTAAAATTGCAATTTAAGGTGAATTCCAAAATAATTGAAATAAATTCCATGACGTATTATAAAAATTCTTACGCTTAATCCCAAATTATCTTCAACAACCGTACGATCTTGATGAGGCGTCTTATGTTGAACGATTCTCATACCACCAGCTTTAACTAATTTCAATAAATAGAAGCGCATACACGGTTAAATCGTTTAATCTCAAAAAGTAAAAGCATTATTTAGATTAGGAGCGGCTTCAAGGCCATCCACATTATAAAATTCTAAGCAATTGAGAATGCGTTAATGAAATATCGGTAATTAACAGAAAACATACCTGCTGGTGGATGACCTGCCTTTAAGTCCTTATTATCATCAGCCATTGTGTTGAGTATTGAAAAACTTTATGAAATTCAATTAAAAAATTAATTTGTTTAACTGATAGCACTCCGTTCTATTTTACTGGTTTAAACTCTTTCAACTTTGAATTGATTTGTTGATGACACGGCTACAATATTTTACAGGTTTTTTATAAATATATTACGTGTTGTACCTCTTATCATTCAGAATAAGAGACCGACCGAATGAATCTAGATGTATCTACAGTATTAAATAGGAAAAACGAATAAATAAACAACACGAATGTGAAATTGTGGAATAAGCTTGACTTGAATATTAGAAATACAATGTACGGCGTACCACACAAAGCAAAATTAATTATCAAACACGACTCACGTACAATTCTTGCACACAATTAAAAGATAGGGTAACTTTGTTCAAACACAATCAAATTGAATTGCGATTCAGAAAATATCATTGTGTTAAACAATGTCGCAACTGGCCAATCAAACCATTGATACCGCAATATTCAAAACAGTTCCCCATCTGTTTGCTACCACATTAACTCCACTCTCCAACACTGGAGTCGAATAGCGTTAAAATCAATTCCAATTTAAAATTTTGAATGTGCATTGATAAAGTTTCATATCTGAGCCAGTAGGTACTATTCTAATGGGTGGTTTGCTGGATGTGTTTTATACTTCTTATAAATGATGTATGTAATAACCGTTGATACCTGCAATTAAAACGGTAAGAGAAGAATAAAAGAATGCCAATTAATTATTTTAGATCCATTTATTTTCATTGGTTTTTTACTTTCATTTATAATTTCCTTCAATAGTTTATTGCCATGTTTAGGCACAATATTCAATGTTGAGTTTTACTTTATATTATCATATATGTATGTATATCGGTTCGGCTATTAATCTCTAAATCATTCATTAGTCAACACTTAGCAATATTGTAATTGAATGTCTGCGGTTTAAATAGTTATGTAAGTAAATAATTAATTTAATTAATTGATCGGCCTTACATGTGAAATAGATTAATATCATTTTAGATTATAATTTTATGAGTAATAGAATTTAAAAGCGATTATATTCTTCTTATTAAAACTAAATAATTAAATATCAATCTTTAAGTAGAATCTTTAGTTTCGTATTTTCATTTTTTTTTAGTTTTTGCTCAGCTTAACATTTCTATATAATAATTGAAATATGTTTCAATTAGACTATAATAATATAAATTGGAATATAAGTAGATTTTAGGTAACAATTACTTCACATTTGATGTATAATATAGAAGATTGAACAATTAATGATTCATTTAAAAAAAAAATCATATGAAGAAGTAAAACGTAAACGAACATTGATTAATTGAATTATTAACAATTTTTCTTTCTTTTGCTATTAACCCGTTTAAATTAGGTTTGAATAGATTTAGTCGAGTATTTTTGTTTGCTTGTAAGTTATCAGATACGCTACACACTACAATTTTATGTTTTTCCGTTTTCTGAATATAAAGCCATAATCTAACGAAACTTAAATGAATATTTGCTTAAAATAAATTGCATACATCGTAAAACAATACATAAATTATAATCATAAAATTTTTCAATTTCAATATGCTTTTTGAGCAAAAAACACCTTTGGTTACAGTTGATAAATAAAATCGATTTTTCTTTTTCAAATAAAAAATAATTAAATTGCAAATGTAATAATCTAAATTATTTAAATTTGCTAACAATGGAATGACTTTTTAACTTAACGATAACTTATCACAATTTAATGTACACATAATTAAACAGTAGTATAAATTTTGAATTGGAAAAAAAATGGCAAAAATACAACAATTACGTAATCAGTTAGTGTCGAAATTAAATTTTTATAAATCGACATGAAGATTTATTCATCCAACATTTCGAGAAAAGCTCTCGGTACTAAACCTTTAAAAAGACCTTGTTTTGCAAACACATAATCACTATTAACTGGATTACATTCGGTTATGAGAATTACCTAAAATGAAACAAACAGAATTTTGAATATTGGAAAACATTATCAATTATCTTATATTCACGGTTACTTACTTCATTTCCTGTGAGACTCAATTCGGTTCCATCTTTGGCATCATAAGAACAAAGGACGCGAGCTCGTTTCATGTTACTTTCTATCGGACTCAAGTTATTATGTTTCGTTGATTCTGGTTCATCCAATTTGCCAACCGGGTTGTATGGTTGCGGGCCACCCAAACTGAATTATATTACCATAATCATCAATATAATTTAATTCAATTTACAGATTAAACAATAAGTTAAACAATTTTAATACGCATGCTGATAATACAAAGCAAAAATACGTTTCAAAAATAATTCTATTGCTAAAACCATTACTGATTACTAAATTTTTTAATAATTTAATCAATCAATTGTTTTCCTCTTCTGTTCCAATTTTTACCTACGTTAAATTAACTTATATAAACTATTCATTTAATTAACTGATATTTAATTAAAATCGCCATCAATAGACATGGCATTAGCTGGCGACGCATCAACCAAATCATCTGGTTTTGCATCAGTTGATCCATGCTCACAATCAACATCTTCACTGTTAATACGTAAACGAGGTGTAGATGGTCTCATTACAGACTGTTCTCTATCCAAAAAGAAACAGAAAAAGAAAAGGAAAAGACAGAGGAAATAACAGACTCAACGACAAAGTATTACAGCCAATTGAGAATTTGTATTGAACATATAAATCGAATACAAAAAAATAATCATAAAACTTGCAATTAACTACGATAGAAAAGCGTGCAATAATAATAACTAATTAATCTATGAATTATGTGCACTAAAAATTTTTAAAAATGGAATTGGGGAAAAAGATAAAATGAAGAATTCATTCATTAAAAACAATCAACTAGTAATAATCAAATTAACAATTACTTACTTGACTAGTTCATGTTGGAGATCATTCATTATTTGGACACACTGTTGATAGTGGCGTGTCTGTGTTTCCACAAGTGCATGCAAATAACGTAAGTGACTTGCTTGCGAAGTGCTAATCCCTTCCAGCAGTAGCTTTGTGATCTCAGCTTGTCGATCGAATTCTGATTGGGCAACACGTAAATCTCGTTCTGCCTAAAAGTCAAATTAAATCCATTAAATTATGATTCATAACTAATGAGTCAGATGTCTTCATGGCAATGTTAGTTATCGATAAGAGTTTTACACCGAGATTAATACCTGTTCTAAAGCCGCTTCTGGAGAAATACCATCTTTCTATTTAAGTGTAATCATAAGCAAGTGTATCAAATAGCATAACAAAAAGATACAAAAAAGTTTTGTTAATTAATCCTCTCAGATAGATGTGACTCATTTCGAAATGTTAGAATTTTAGAGTCTTTCATTTTGGTTTAATCTAGAATATTTTTATGTAGTAATCAATTAATAACTTACAGTCTGTTGTCCTAGCATACTGTGCGCTTTGCGGGCACGATTCTTACATGCATCCAGATCCAAGCTATAAAAACAAGATCATTAAGCAATTACAACCAAATGTCGTAATTAATTACGAAGAATTTTTAAATTACATACCGTTTAGTTTCTAAAATACTCTTCTCTCGTGTGATTGTCTTCATCTCGCCGTCTAAAAATTTACGCAACGGTTGAGTAAAACTCATTCCAGCTGAACCAATAAAGTCTCGTTCACATTGTCCCAATTTCTGTTCCGCTTGACCAACTTTGATCAATGCACTGCCGTATGCACCATCTTGGCCAAATTCACCTCCCGCCTTAAAGAGAATTTAACTGATAATTTCAGATCGAGAACTCATAGTACAATTGATAATGCTAGTGCTAAAGGTCAATATAAATGTCATTGGCCATTAGTCATTAGAATCACAGCACAACCTACCTCAATCATATCGAGACCCAAATATTCCAAATTGCTTAATCGATTCGGTCGTTTCTTCTCGATTTTATCAAATATGAAATCTTCAACACGATTACCTGGATTTGGTGTTAACACAGACTCTGTATTCTTCACAATTTTTTCGGTCCAGTTCTTCGTGCATTCTGCTCGCTCAGCAAGATGTTCAAAATGTGCATCCAATTCTGTTTTTTCCGATGTACCCAACTTCTCTTCCGTTAACTAAACAAAATAATTGTACATTTTATAACATTATACGCAAAGTGTATAAATCAATATTTTAATGAATAAAATTCACGTGCGAATATTCTCACCTGGACAACACGGGATAGGGTACTGCCTGCCTCTTTCACTAACTTCTTAACGTTAAAATCTGGCATTTTCATATTCATTTTGAATTATTTTATTTTATGCTTTTATCTGATTCAACGAATTTGATTAAATTGTCCGCACCCACAGAACTAAATTCCTATACGAAGAAGTACACTAAAAATCAGGAAATTCAGTCGATTTTCGACAATCAATTAACACCAAATTTAACTTCATCCACTGTAAGATAACATGAACCAAATCAGTTCTTAAGGATGCGATCAATATCTACCTAATAAACTGTTTTTTAAGTTGATAATAAATACTGAAATGCGATCAATGCGAATGACGAACAAATTGGTCCAATTTTAAAAACAATAATAAAAACAGAGCTTAAAATGATTTTGCGTCCAATTGCTCATCGGCGTTAACTCAGCGTTGTTGAAGTTTGATACAATTAGAATGTCGTAACCGTTCAAATCACTATCTGAAATTGTACACCCTTATGCGATGTATGTTCAGAAGCTATTTGAAAGAGTCTGTCAATTTGGACCCAATTCCTTTAGAAGTTTGAACACGCTTTCAACCGCTCTCAATTATAAAATGAGTTAAGTTTAACATTCCAATTAAATTTAATTTCTCACTTAATTTCTGTTCTTGTGTTTGAATATCCTAATTACTATTTAAAAAAAAAACGTTTTTATTATCAGACAACATAGTCATTTTCAAACGATGTGTAAGATCAGATCATATTAATAGGTAGTAAAACTGACTGCAGACTCTAATTAACTACATTATTGATTAACAATCTCTAAACAACTACTCAAATGTTTAATTAGAATTTTAATAAATTTTAATCATATCTCATTAGAATTCATAATTTATTTCTTCTTATGATCATAATACTTCATTTGATATTTCATTACTGTTTTCAATGCGGTTGCTTTAAATCCTTCACCCAATCGATTCGACCTCACACTGGAAAACTGAACATTAGATAAATTACTTTATTTGCAGATCTCAAAATCTGTTTCTACATACGTTTTAGGCATTGGTTTTGATAAGGAACTCGTCGGACGTTCTGTGCGACAATATCTGCTATTGTAATCCTCTTTATATGCAGCCATATCTTTGGGCTATTAACAGCAAATGGTATGCATCGGATCAATAATTTAAAAATGTTCATTGAATTTATGTGCTTACCTCTGAATGACACGGACTATATTTCATTTCCACATCGTCTCGTTTATTAATACTCGGTGAATATAACGGTGAATCATCCATTGGATGAATTTCGTCTGGGCATCGCTTATTAATACTTGAGAGAGTGGTAGGATTGATGTTCATTGGAACACTTGGTCCACTTCTGCTAGTGTTTGTCGCTTGTGTTCCTCTCGATGGAAATTTAAACTCTGGTGGTCGAGGTTTCTTTTTTTCATCGGTTTTCTTTGTTGGTGTTTCATTCGATTTCATTGGTTTCGCGCCGTGCTGATGGATAACAAAGTGAATGTGAACATTTGCATCTACCACAAAATTTTCAATTGTTTGATGTGTTAGAACAACTGATTTTTCATTTCGGGTAATGTCTAGTAAATCCTCTTCGATACTTAAACAATTTGCTTCGGACGTTATCTAAATACAGGATTAAATGTAAATTCCTATCTTTTTAAATGACCATGACTGTAATCAATAGAGAGCACCCACCTTTTTGTATTTTTCTGTTGGATGATAAATGGTTAGTGAGTAATAAAATTTCTTGGTTGCTTGTTTAGCTGCTACGTAAAATATAATAAAATGCATACGTTGCTTCTTAATACTTGAATGATAATAGAACACAAAGTGTTCTTCGAGTCCTTTTATAATATGAAAAGCTCCTACGGTTTTGTCTGGATAAAATTGTACTGTGGCTAGTTGGTCATGTGTGTAGAAATTCCTGTAACTGGGATGATCTTTAACTATGTGTTTTATTACGCTGTTAAAAGTTCCTTGCCATTCGCAACTAAAATCAAATGAAATTTCTTTCTATGTGATTCGGAATATTAGAAAAGTAAATAGCGATTAGGAATACCCTAAAATGTTCAACTTATTTCCGAAACAAATTGAATTCCGATATCCACAATCAAACTCATGAGACATACGAACGGTAGAGGTGTAGAACTTTTGATCACAGCCTTGTGCTTGATATTGACATGGGAAAAACTCGGTAACTATTACAATTGGAGAAGAAGGAGCAGGTGGTGGTGTCTCTCCTGTTGTAGTGTTCATTGATGTTTCAGAATCTTCAAAATTTCTATATTCGTTAACCGAATTTGTACTCTCTTCTCCATTGTCAATGTTACACTAAAAATATTATAAAAGATAAATACAATATCGCAAGAACTCATTCTTTAAATGTTTTCAACTAACAATGTTTGAATTATTATTAATTAATGTAATTAAATTTTCACTGTTTGGGCTCAAATTAACTAGCAATTGAGTATCTTTTAATTCTTTTGTCCCTGGAGACTCCATTGGTAAATATAGAAACAAAAGTAAATGCACACGAAAATTTTAAGCACCTGACAATTTCTAAAGAATTTGCAATACTATTTCAGCGAAAGGGCTAAACTGTTAATCGAATAAAGTTAAAATAATCAGTTTGATAAGATAAGATTACGAATTTGTTAAAGGTGTATAGTTTGGTAATTAACATATGTTTCTAACGTCTTTATCATTCTTTTTTAGATCTTATCAGAAATAAATGTGTGTGAAAGAATTAATCTAATCTAGTTTCAGTTGGTAAAAATTAATTTGCATTGTTGTTTTTTTTTTCGGGAGTGTTTAATTATGGCTTAGGTCAGTATTCTTTGTATTCTTATCGTTTCTTATATATTCTTTTTATTAATTTCACCATATATCATAATTGATGTTAATTAATTTATGTATACATAATGCCTGAAATATTTTCTTTTCATTTAACTATAATTTAATTATTAATTACAAATTTTAATAATTAGTTACTCGATAACAAAAAAAATTATGGCATAAGTAAAATAAGTAACTTGTTTTAGAAGTTTTTTATTTTCCTATTTAAGAAAAAACGTATATGCACTTATATTCAGTTTTATTTGGATTTAATTCAATTACTTCGTGCTATTTTGTCTTCTAATTTTATGCTTTTTTTTAAAAATAGGTAAGATTTGCACTTTAACTACGTATAATTCTAACTTCATTTACATATCTATTGTTGGCAGCAAATAACCAATTTAGAAAATTCTATTCATTTTATAAAAAAACTAAGTAAATTTACAATAATTAAATAAGTTTATGATTATTGGTTATTTATAAAAAAGAAGAAATTAAAAGAAAATGATTTCTTTAGGCATATCATAATCACATGTTAAATCACTAATTTAATTTATCATTTGATTTTAAATTAAAGACATTTTCATAAAGATTAAATTTCCTTGAAAAATTATAAAATGAAATTTAATTAAAGTCAAGGCATAAGATTCAAAACATATTTACATGAAAATTAATAATTCTTATCTCCACTGTTGTTATGATGAAACTGTTAGTTTTGAGGTATTCCTTAACATCCACTTGTTTCTTATTCAAATTTAATGGATAATAGTTATGCGTATTGTTGCTTTCATTTTTATTTTATGAAATATTTAATAATTCGATTGATAATTTCTATATTCCTATTTATAGCTATGATTAGTTTATTTTAATTTATTTAAAAATTATTTAAATAAATATTTGCTGCCATTAACCACAACTGACTTTTATAAAATTAATCATATTTTATAATTTTCTTGTTCATCGTTAACAGTTTTTGTTTATTTATAGATTTTAAAAACACTTGTTCCATTAATATTATTACGTATGTGTGTTAATTCAAGTAATCGAAGACATTTCATAATTCAATTCCTATTTAATTCAATTAATACATATATTTTCTTTAGTAAAAATATATGAATTAATTTTATTGTTTTAACTATATTCAGTTTTGTATTGTCAGTGGAGAGAAGATGTGATGAAATGTTTCTTATTATTAAATGGCATATAACATTTAAAAATAAAAACAAAATAAATGAATCACAATTCAATCGTTATCAAAGAAAACCATATCAATTTATCGGTATTATTAAACATCGTAAAATAGCGTTCATACATAAAATATACAATTATAATTAATCTTTTCTCGTTCGGTTTATATTATTGAATTATATTATTCATTTTTTAAATAGAAAAAAATTTGATTTCGTGTTATTCTTCACAATCTAACGAAACGATTATACATACGTGTCTCTACATTAAATGACTCTATAAAATTATATTAAATCCAAAAAAGACAAATTTTTTTTGTTCTTAAATGATACATTATAAAGTTCATTAAAAATATTTACAACAAAATTTATCGTATATCATTAATTGATACAAGATCATCACATACCACAAAAAAATTAGATTTTCTAGTTTTTATTTCTATAAAAATCTACCCGCAATTGTCAACCAATACTCACTAAATTATGTTCATTAAAGATTATTTAATTAATTCATTATAATCCTATAATATTCATATTCACTTGTATTCATTTATTTACTGAAGAATTCTTTTTTTAATTTTATGTTGTTTTCTTATTACGGTTTTATAAATAGTTTAATAATTATTTAAATTGTGTAAAATATATGTATGTATGGCGACATATTAACATTATTCAATTATTATAAATCATCCAGAGAATTGTATCCTATTTAGTTTCTTAATATTTATATTCTCTATCATCAGCAATATGTAAATTATTGAACTGGTCGAGGACTAGCAATTGAACTTATCGGTATTACAAAAATTCTCAAATAAAACGTGATAAAATCAATGACCATCTTCAGCCATTGTAACTACCAATTATCAGAAAAAGCACTGCTCTGATATTGACCACGTTTCTGTAATATACCATCATATAGTGCTCTGTTTTCTAATTACATGGTCATATATTGCACGTTCTCTTTACTGTATGGCACGTTCCTTTTACCCAAATTTATGTATCGTCTCACGTTCCTGCATCAACCGTTCATTCAATTAAACATCTTTCATCAATTAATCCAATCCATTTAATTACGATCATTTATAATATTTATGAATCACCAACATTGAATATTGATCCTGATTCCGTTCCCTGAATACAATTCATTCAACTTGAGACATAGTTCCTCTAGTAATATCATCAGAGGAACTATTGCCTTTTCTAACACTGTTTTGATCACCGACGGACAACAGTTCCACGACTACCAGCAATAACATTCGCGATACTTCTAGCAATATGGTATTGATCAATATTAGATGGTTGTTGAGCGGCAGGCCGGAGGATACAAACCTACAGTCATGTGATCAACAGCAAGTGCAACGTACAGAAATTTCATATAAAATATAAATAAAATTGAATAAATAAAGGAATATAGGGGATAAATATTCTAAATCACATACCTGAGACGTATTAGTAGTTGTTGCATCGTACACATCAGTACCACTTGATTCAGCTGATGCATTTGATGCCGTTGCATTTGTACTGTGCGCTTGACCCGTTGCAACACTATTTATAGTTGCTAAACTGTTTGCAGTTGTACGATTATCACGATGCACTCTATTATGATGCCTAAAATAAAAATTAAATTGCAAATTAATTAACATCTATAATCAATTAATGGTTGTATATTTAATCAAAGCATACCTAATTAAATAACTATCTCGAATAAAAGTACGTCCACAAACATTACATTCATAGTTTTGTCCAGCTGAATGTGTTCTAATATGAATTGCAAATTGTGATTTACTTGTAAAAGTCATCGAACATCGATCACAGCTTAATGGTTTCTCGGACACATGAGACCATCTAAAAGGAAAACAGAATTATTGATTATAGGAACATCATTATAAATGTAAAATTAATTCTATTTACCTGTGAGCTGTCACATAACTCTTAACAGCAAATGTCTTGTTGCAGATATCACAAGCATAAGGTCGTTCACCTGTTCAATAAAAAAGAAGAGAATTAAAATCATTATGTCAATTGCCGCTAACAATTAATTGGCAAAAACATTAAAGCAAATCTTGTAAATATAAATAATAAAATACGTTTCTATTTTGTTGAGCATCTCTCTAAACTAACTAATCTAGTTCTTTCACAATGATAACCAATTCAATTCAACTAAGAATTACAATAATATTTCTTACTATCTAAATCAGCTAATCAACGTTTTGATTACTAGTACTTTTTAAACATAAAATTAAATAACAAAATTGTTAAGAAAATATTGAAAACCTGCCTGTATGGATTCGTTTATGAATATTTAAAGATGATTTTTGTGTAAACCGTTTCATACAGAGTTCACATTGGAACGGACGTTCACCGGTATGAATTCTAAGATGGATGTCAAGGTATGGTTTACGACAAAACGCCGCTGGACAATGCAGACACTGATATGGTCGTCCTTGCACTGTACCGATTTTAAATTTTTATTTATATCATTGTTTTATTGTAGTTCATTTAACACATATTTTAAATTTAATTTTGGTTTGTTATCATTCAATATGATTATCAAATATCGTAAGTAAATAGACATGTTGGAAGTCCATTAATAAGCAGCACACCAGAGAAACAACAATATTTTGTAAATATACAAAAATAAATTAATAATAATTACTTAAACATTTAGAATAATAAACAAAATAAGTTTAAATTACTCTTCGTTAGAAAGATCATTTACCATGTGCAAAACAAATTCAATTTTTATAATTAATTTCTCATATTAAAATAAGAGCATTTTGAAAGTTAATTAGGATTCATGAGGTACAATAGACCTTTTAGGTCTCAGTGCTAGGAGTCGTTGAACTCCGTCTAATTCCCTATCTTAATTGGGATTCATAATAATTTGATTTTGTTATAAAAATCATTGAAGTTTTTCGAAACATTGTAAAAATATAACGTTACAAGCGATAAGTTACAATTTATTCGAATTTATAACCGTAAATTAAATGTAAATTTAAGGTGCACTTCTGCTTAAATGACTTCGAACAGATAAATTATAAAAGAACGACTGTAAACCTGGAATACGCAAATAACAATTGCATAAATCAAGCCAATCATTGTATATCAATTAAGCATTGTATTGTATTAAGTAATAACTGATATAGTTTATGAAAATTGTTTTCAGAAAGATACTGTTGTCAAAAGTTGTATGTAATTTTAAGTCAGAGTAAAATACCAAAGGCTTCATAATATACATTTATAAATACCCCGCCTATTCGCACATTTGCCCAATATTTCAGTTACATAACTTCTAATAAATAACTTGAAAAATACACAGAATTTTAATCATAATTAGAACAATGATCAGATTTACATAACTGAAACTTCTTGTAATTAACAATCATTTTATAATAATTGAATTGTGCACATAATAATTTCATATCATCAAGAGACTTTTATTACAAACTGAGAATACCAAAAATCATAATTACTCAGTTTCTTTAAAGAATTTATGTTGAACGTATCAATATTTTGGTAATTCATTATTCCTTTATAAATAAAAATGGATAAACACAAATTAGCACAAACACACAGTTTCAAATAACCTTCAATTATCTTATTAAATCTGTAGATGAATATCTGATAGTTATTGAAATAATTCTTAAACCATAACAATTTATAATTTTCTTCTATAAAAACTAAGCATAGGCAATTAAACCGAACACTGAATCGTATTGGTGTCGTTTAATTTTCGTACAATTGAATTTGCAATTGCGCCGATTCACTTAATGTGTATAACAATTCATTTGTTACATTACAATCCATTGTAATTTCATAATAAAAACTTTAAGAAAATAAAATAAATGATCAATCCAACCGGATACTGATACCTAACATACTAGCAATATACGAAAACCAAACCATATAATCAAATAAAATCATTCAATTTAAATAATATTGCTAATTGAGATGCCAACATAATAATTAACGGTTTCAATTATTCATCTAATCCCTCATCTTTCCAATAAATTACTTAAATTCTTAATCAAAATCTTCTATAGAATATCCAATGATAATAAATTATAATATTTGAATTAAAATTCTAATATAAAATTAACTGACCTGTATGAATGCGCTTATGAATGTTTAATGTTGATCGCTGTGCAAATCTTTTCGAACAAATATCACATTCAAATGGACGCTCTCCAGTATGCGAACGCTGATGAATATCGAGGTATGGTTTCCTACAGAATGCAGCCGGACAAAGGTCACATTGGAATGGTCGATTACCTACTGATTTAATTCATCATGGTATCGCATTCACACAATCAGATATTGAATGATATGTTCAGCCAGAATTATAATATGAACCAATTTCCACAAAAACATTCCAAATGAAGGTCAAGAATTTCCATGAACATCGAAGAGATTTTAGTTAGATTTTTTCATTAAATTTCATATTATAGTTTTTGATTCATTTTGAGCAATTAAAGAAAAGAAAAAGAAAAAAAAAAGAAAATTGTTTCATAATACACATACATAATAATAAATTGTAAATAAAATTGAAGGTGTTTCCGTTTTATACACACTTATGCATAGATAAAATAGAAACATTTCAATCAATAACAAAAAAGAATAGAATCGAAAACTATATGGAAAATTGGAAAATGTGCACACTGTTAACAATAATGAAACCAAAATAGATTTAAGCATCATACATATTAACATAATCATAATATGTATGTAGTTCATATTTTAGCTATTGTGATTTCATAGATGCTAAAGTTTGTTTCTTTTTTATATAAAAATTTAGAGCCAAATATTAAATAACAATTAATGATGATGAAATAAAAGCAAAAGTACACTGTACCAAAAAAATTTATGATCTAACCAGAATGTAACGCCAAACATATGAATTTTGAATAGTTGATTTCATTGAAACCACAGATTTATATTATTTTTTTCTTAATGCCAAATGGAATTTTGAATAATTTCGTTTATCATTAACACTTTTATCGTATCTATATTCTTTCTCAATTAGATCGGTCGGTTGAATGGTCCCAAAATACAATCGATGTTTGTTCTTTTGCTTTCCCCATCGGAAAATTTTTACTAAAAACCATATTGATTAATTAAAATTTTTGAAAAAGGATAAAGCAAAACATTTTTGGTTGTTTTTTTTTGTTTTTAATTAAAATTCGAAATAAATGTAAATAAAAAGTATAGTTATGATTAACTGACCAGTATGTATCGTCTTATGGATGTTTAATGACGACTTCTGTGTAAATCGTTTCAAACAGACATCACACTCAAACGGACGTTCGCCTGTATGGATTCTCAAGTGGATATCTAAATATGGTTTACGCGAAAATGCAGCTGGACATTGATCACACTGGTATGGCCGATCCTGGACTGTTTTATTCAATCATATACAAATCATAAATATGTATTGAACGTAGATAAATATTTCAATTATTGTTTAACAATTCATTTTCAGTTGACAATTTATAAATGAATTAATTATTAAATCATTGCTATCTACTTAGCTCCTGTTAACTATAATAAATTGTAACACATTCAATGTCGAATGCGAAACACATTTGATGAAATACAGACATTATGTTGTTCCCGTTTTCGCTTGAAACAATTTTATGCCAATGAGAACAACGAATATCATATTACAATGATAATTAAATTGACAATAACTTAAAATGAAGTGAATTAACTGTATCACAGTTATGATTATGAATATGAGCTTGATACAATTAAGTAATGTAAATAGCAATTGATTGTGAATATGTTATACAATGAATATTATGGAAAACAATTAGAATTAGACAATTACTATTTGTAATTCAATTGGATTAAAATATTATTCGATTATGAATCGTAAACAAGTATGGTTCAATTTATGATTTAAATTAAACGTATGTAAATGAATAAAAATTTTAAATAATATTTCAATTTAACTAACCAGTATGAATGCGTTTATGTATATTAAGTGTAGATTTTTGTGAGAATCGTTTTAAACAGACATCACATTCAAACGGGCGTTCTCCCGTATGTGTTCTCATATGGATGTCAAGATAAGGCTTCCGGCAAAATGCAGCATTACATTGAGTACACTGGAACGGTTTATGCATGCTCCAATAACCTGGAACAAATATACAAAATAATATTTTGTAAAATATTCCATAATTATTATTCAACAAAAATTGTATTTAACTTAAAAGAAAATTTCAATTTAATTCTAAATAAAATTTTGGAATATTAACAACAAAAATAATAATTTAATCAACACAAATATTATCTTATCATGATTTTATATAAATAATAGTTTAAAAATTATCAGACTTTCACTCATCAATTAACAAATTAAAATTCTAATTAAACATTTGTTTTAAAGAAAATTATTTAATAAGAAAAAAATCAAGACCAAAATATAATTAAACAAAAAAACAGTGAATCAATTTAAGAGAATAGAATATTTTTATAATATAAAAACGTGCGTTTAATGTAAGTTATTACAAATAATTGTTTTTTTTTTTTTTTGGTATAGACAAAAGAAATAATAAACAATTAAACACTTGAGGTGCCAATGACCATGACTAATCATAACAATATGACAAGATGATAATCCATATCATAATCATGATTAATGAGTCATAATTATAATGTGATTCAGGCAGGTGCCTTAGAGAGCACAGTGATACATTAGAAAAAAGGTGAATAAACAATATCTCTATACGGCCAATTAGTTTATATGGAACATAATATCATTTTTTGATTTTCCAAGAAAGCATTAATTTCTTTCAAAAATCACGTGACATTTGTTATACCGAGTGTTGCATACACAAATCGTTCCAGGAGGCTTCGCTCAAAATCAACATTTTATCCGTGAATTATAAAATTTCGAATACATTTGAAACACTGTCAAATCAATTGAATTATCAAAAAAAAAAAATAAGAACAAGAAATATTAAAACAACACAATTGATTAAATTGAATTGGTGAACATTCAATTCCAATGCGTTACCTCCAATCCCGTTCCCTAATAAAAATACATTTTTCTTGCAAAATCAAATATTCCCTAATAGTGTTTGGCCAAGAATACATTGATTTCATATTAAATTCATAATAAAATTTGCCAATAAACAATTGATTAGCGGTGTTGCACATCCATGTAAATGATCTTATTAAACATTTATATAATAAACAAAAAAAATTTATAAATGAATGTGAATTCAATATTTGAATATGAAAAATGTTGGTGATAAAAGCATTCGTTTCTTGTTAACTTTAAGATGAATTTATACTTGTACATTGCACAGATATTTTTATATAATTTTGTATTCCTTTACAATATAAATATTTAGCATTAATTATTTAAAAGCATCAACGTTATAATATACACAATCACCATTCATAACAAATCACTGATTATGTAAATTATTTATGAAAGAAAATCCTTAAATCAAATGAATAAAAACAAATAAGATCTCATCGTTAAAGATGAGAATTTATAGAAAATACAATGTACAAACATTAAACGCTTTAAATGAAACCAATAAAAGAATGGATAATGAATTGACAAATTGTTTTTAGCTGCAAGCCCATTGAATTCATATTTCACTGAGTATTGATGTACACCGCTAATATTGTATTTTAAGAACATTTTAATCTTTTTAATTGTGAATTCGAATTAATAAAATTAGAAATTAATAAAATATACAAAATGCTTTATCAATGCGAAACACAATTTGAGCACAACATAAATTTGATAGAAATAAAAGTTAAACATACTAATCAATGCATAATATTCTGATTAATAGTAATTTTAATAGATGTTATTCATATAATATTAAAATAATAATTTAGTTATTTTAAATTAAAAACATACAAGAAAAAACGGTATTAATCAAAGTGTAGTAAAAATAAATAAAATTTTGCTATGCATTTTAATTATTTGTATTTCTTTGGAATTTTTGTTTAATTATTTTATAATAAAGAAAAACGATTAAAATGAATAATTTGAGATTGATTTAAATTTTGTATTTTGTATATTTTTTGTTTTGTTTTCATTTAAATTCAATTAACGCACCAGTATGAATTCGCGTATGCAACGTAAGTGCACATTTCTGTGTAAACGTCTTCAGGCAGGTGACGCACTGGAACGGTCGTTCGCCTATGTTGGACAGGGGGGAGTTTCATATAAATATGAGAAATGTAGTAGAAGTTGATTTTTTTTTTGCTTTTTTATAATTCACAAAAATTTTTGTTTGTTTGTTCTGTTTATGGAGCATTTTGGATTCTCCCTTAAATTATACATTGATCAATTAAAGAATTTAATTCTGTTATAAATAATTTAACACTTTTTCTTTTAAATTAAAAAAAAAAAAAAAACAAAAAAGATACAGAAAGGTTAATTAAAAATTGCATCAAAAATTATCACCTTTTTCGAATGCACAAGGAAAACACTGACCTTCCACTCTCATTTCTCGTATCAATAGCCTATCATTTCAGATGAATTTTTAAATTTCTGTCACTTACAATTTACCTATGAATTTCTATTATATAAATTTTCTTCTTCTCACTAATTCAAATTTATTAGGATCTAATCTACCGTCATATTTATTGTTAAAATTACAATTCAATCATATTCAATTATTTGATTGAGTGTGTCTGTTTATTGATTTATTATTAAAACTTTTATATTCCAACATTATTCGACTGATTATAAATAATTTTGAAAATATGTTGATTCAAACATTAAATGAAAAACCAAAATTATGTTAATCTTCAGTTAATATTAAACGGCCACCCGTAATTTAGTGATTATGTATGTTAAACTAACAGTTCTAAGCATCAAAATAGTTAAAATTTAAATTAAATTCCAAATGTCATATATTATAAAAGAATCAACATAAATTATAAATCGATGAATTAACAGAAGATTAATACACGACAGTAACCAAAACAATTTTCAAATAAAGTTTACTTGTAGGTCTCCATTTACTTTTATAAATAATTGAATGACGTTAAGTAACACAAAAACTGAATGTAAAAACTGAATGTTATTTTCATGTTACACTGTTTTGTAAATTAAACTTTATGTTATCAGGGAATTTAAGCTTATCCTTTCTATTATGATTATCAGCGTATTACATAAATTCTAATTGAATACAGATCTCACTTACCCGTATGGATCCGTTTATGGGTATTTAATGATGACTTCTGACTAAATCGTTTCATACATAAATCACACTGAAACGGACGTTCTCCTGTATGCGTTCTGTACAAATCAATCATCATAAAAAATAGAAAATGAACCATAATTAATATTTAGTCGACTCAATTATAGTATTTGTTTCACCTCATGTGTACTTCCAGATATGGTTTGCGACAGAATGCAGCCTCACACACCTAAAAAAATTACAATTTTATTATAATATCACTGAACAATTATTAATAAATTGATATTCATCATACTGTGCATTGAAATGGTTTCGTTCCCGAATGCAATTTCATATGAACATAATAACTACTAGCCGACGATAACATTTTTCCGCAAACTTTACATGCTTGAGGTTTACTACGCGAATGTCCGCTAGTAGTACCACCCGTTTGTGGTGCACCTATCGAAACACCGGGATGATTTGCTGTTGATTGTACCATTTCTGGTTTTGCAACTTCAGTTGCCGATTGATTCTAAAAGTAAAAAACAGTAATCCTTGTTAGAAATGTTCAAATATTCTTCATAAATGCCAAATTCTCAAACTACAAAAATATTACATCTAGGCTAATGGCACAATAAATTAAATTACGTGGAAAATTAACTATCATTATTCCAATAAAAGAGTAATAATATCAATTCAACACTAAAATTATAATCAAATTGATCGATTATCATATGCGATAGTGAAAATCGAAATTTGACCTTAATTTCAAATTTCTTAAGACTAAAATTATTAAAAGTACTTTGATAATAAATTATTTGAAATACATACATATAACTTAATTACCGTTTGCTGTTGCTGCTGGGGTGGCTGTTGTTGATTACTGCCACCACTATCGCCAGTTGAATTTTCAACAGAACGTGATGGTAACGATGCCATTTGTGGCGGTAGTGGTGGTTGACATGCTGTATAAAAACCCATCGGTTCTGATTTTATTTGTTGCTCAAACATACTAATCGTTGCAAGTAAATCACTTGTTGGGGGCACAACGGGCATACGCCCAACCCCCCAATGTGCTGGAAAACTAATGGCGAAGTTCTTTTTTATATCCTGGCCACCATAAAAAATTTCTACCAATACACGATGACGTCATTACAGTTCTTTGTTCATTCACATGTGAAAAATTTCCCTTTTTTTAAATGTTTACGTTATTATTCTTTTGAGCTTTTCAATTACTTTACACTTTGAATGATTTTAATTTTACCATTCCAATATCATTTAGGAAAAATTAACAGTCTAATAAAATTACGGAAGAATACCAGCAGGTTCTTTTAATTTTTTATTATATTGCACACTGATTCACTGACTCTAAAATCCTGAAAGTAAAAAGTGAATATTAATTAATTAAATTTTCAATTGACCATTGTATTTCTAATGAAAAAACCTTTAGATGTTCATTCTTAGCACATCTATTTTATAAAAATATAATTCAACAACAATAGTTATAACAAAAATCAATAATAATCGGATAATGTAAATTTGAGAGGCCCACAATAAAGGATATTCAAAAGTGACAAGGTTAAAATATAAAGCATGTGATTTTAATGAGCCTCATATTTCAAACGAATCGATTTGAGGAAATTTTTCTTTCACCAAGATTTCATTAGGCTCCACATTTCACCACACCCAGAGCCGAA
Source organism: Coboldia fuscipes (assembly GCA_001014335.1). Lineage (NCBI taxonomy): Eukaryota > Metazoa > Arthropoda > Insecta > Diptera > Scatopsidae > Coboldia > Coboldia fuscipes. The sequence goes on along the minus strand of JXOR01000141.1, from coordinate 156,571 downwards.
TAACAGCAAATAGCACCAAGAGACTAAACATACCCCATTACTTATTATACGTTTCCAGCATAGAAACCTTCATAAATACCATTAAAAACAAAGAATTTGACTATGAAAGGATGTAATCAGTCAGAGTTTTCCAAACGATACTATCAAAAATTTAACTTTAACATCTTCATTTCCAACATTTTACCGAAAATCCTTAATCCTCTTCAAAAATTGAATTTATTACGGAAATATAATTGGCTAAAACCAGTAATGAGCATGTCGCTTAAAATTCTTTTTAAATAACCAAAAATTCTCATTCAAATTTATTAGCTAAGTGTCCTTGAAGATGTAATACTCCATTGGATCATTACCCATCGCAATCCGTTGAAAAGGATTGATTCAAATTAGTAAATAATTTAAAAATATAAATTCTCTTTATACTCACAACATTTTATTTACAGATACAAGAAATTCAGCTGATCAGTTTTTCTCAAGGACAAATCAATTTTGTCCAATTCAAGTTAAATAATCAATCAACAGTAAAAAAAATTCACAAAGAAACTATAATTGTATAATTAGATTATTCTGTCAATCAATTAATGTTAAATATCATAGAATTTAACACAAAAAAAAGGTGCAAAAATGAATTCAATTAAATTTGCCAGCTACTTTCACTTAACGGTGTATTATAATTGTAATGCTTTAGAAAACTTTTTAAATACCAAGAGTTTTCCTTTTCACATATAAAAACTTTAGTTTATTACCATATCCAACCGAATATGCCGGATACCGGCAAATAATACTGTCTTTGTGGACAACATCTACCGAAAAACTGTGCGTAGCTGTACAAAAACAAAGCAAGGTCATCTGACTCTACGCATGAACAATATCATTTAAAGTCATGGCTCCTTCAAACATAAAATACCATAGCTCCTCCAACGGACAGTATTCATAACGTTCTCATGTTTGATATAATAAAATTTGAATTATATAACTACACGGCAAGAATCTAAACGAGGAATCATAAAGAACATAAACCATTGGTATTTATAACATGCCAGATATCCCTTGGTTCATGTTGTACGCATTCCCAATTGTGTCATTTCTATTGTTACGAAAGCATGCGAAAGCTTCCACATTGCACATACATACATTGAAATATGTTGAACCTCTGATGAGGAACCATTTCGACCAAAATATCAAAAAAACCCCAAATGAAAAAACATCGAAACGAGGGTGGAATAAACCGGAATGTGATTGAGCCATATGATAAAAAGGAGGTCGCAACATATGATAAGTTATGCTATAACTTAACTGTTCAGTGACATATGTATGTATTTTCGCAATACCGGTATTTGTCATACACTTGGATACCACTGTTAACGAGGGGTGACGGGACGATTTGATAAAACCGATTCACTTTACATCCAAAAATATGTAATCAACGATATGAATTCGTTCATTAGAACCATATATCGTGATGTAAATGTTTAATATGTGTCATATTACAGATCCCAAGAATGAAAAAAATTAACTGCAGGAATTTTCAGTACCAAATATCATTTTCCATAGATAGTGAAACTTTAAACAGAAATACATCTCCAACTTCACACACATCACAAATTCACCATTGACTTTACAGCATAATAATACTTTAGTCTAATGGTATGAGAAAATTTTAATTTTATGTACACACACTTTGCGAGAATGAAAATGAAAAGAAAATTTCTTCACATACGTATGTATTATGCTATGACTGAATAGGGGAGAAAAGGAGATCGAAACAATATCGTTTCTAAGTTACATAGAAATTCATTTCAAAAAGCTTCAATTTTATGTAGTATTAAGAAAAAACATGCAAACACCTATTGAATATTTCGAATGTTATATCCAATGTTATACATTGCATTTATGTATATGTTTCAATATGAAATTTTTTCCAACATAATCAATTTGTATGTATTACATTTATTTTGCCATACATATCGTTGTCAAGGTCGTCTGACTGCTGTTCAATTGTTTTTTTTTCTCCAATTCATTCAAAACTTCCCATTTTTATTGTTCTATTGATTTATTCAGTGGACTCTTTAAGATTATTTTCTGTATACGACATTTTAGCATCTCCTTCTCCAGATTAACATATTAATGATTTGATATTTTTAAGATGCTATTTTATATTAAGATTCTTTCCTATTTTAGACTGTTGTTTCATTCCATGCATCAAAATGATAGCATTTATCATTCATACTAATTCCAATCGATTCCAATTACAATTATTTTGAATATGAACGATTTTATTGTGTCGCTAACCTAATTTTATGCTGTCTCAATTGTTATTTGAAACACCAAGCAGTAAGTTAATGGATAATTAACTATAAGTAGACTGATTCTATATTTATCTACGTGGTAAATTTTATTCAATTAATTAAGCGGTATTTTGTTCCAGTTAATTTAAAACTCCATACATTCAAAATTTTAAAAATACAATTTGAGCTCTTTCACTTAGTAATAAGACAAGAAAATTAGTTAATGCTGTTAGGTCCAACGAAAATTACTTGGTAACAAAACATAGGACCAAATGGACGTAATAACCATATTATTATTACATATGAACATTTTTAAATTTCGGATAAGACTTTTAAATTATTGATCATACTATACTTCTACACACATTGAATTAAATCAAAAAATTCTTTCAAATAAATGGGGAAACAAATAAACACAGCATTTAACTAGAGATTATAAAAGGAAATTGTATACTTATCTAATCAATAATTTTTAGTAAATAAATTAGAAAACATTTCTTACTTAAGTTCCCGTTTCAGTGAAAATTTATGGAGAAACTTTGTATTCCAACTGATTTCAAATGACTTTTTGACACGATAAACAGCATGGCTTCGCAAATGGATATTGAATCCCTACTTACTTTAACCAAGTTTATAATTTATGAAACTCTTTAAAAAAATTATATTCTACCAAGGATCGTTATAAATTATTTATTTTTCATATTTATTTCACTGTTTAATAAATGGTAGTTACTCTGAATACTAATAAATTCAAAATTATTGCAATTTTTTCAACGATTTGCATGAAATAGTGAACAATAAAACGAGACTTTATAGCTTCAATGATTCAGCGGGAAGACTATTAAAAATTGTTGGGTCCACATCCATGAACATTAATTCAATTCTAAACAATAAAACTTTTTTTAAAATGCGTTGTTTGATTCTATCGATACAAATTGTTTCAGTTTCTGTTGTTATAGTCTCTCAACTTTTAATGGAATATCATCAGATGTTGTTCAGAGAAAATAAGAATGAGTTCCTTCGATTCAACGAATGCGAAAATAATATGAACCAAATCATTATAGAGATGCCGTAAAAGCTCACAAGTTTTCCTCGCAACCGGAAAATCAAAAGGGCTATGAACTTCTAACATACTTCAAGGACAAATTTATATTAAATTACATACTTCCGTATGAATATTTAATCAAACCATGCGTATAATGTTGGCACCAAATTTTAACCTTCCCCTTACACCGGATGAAAGGACAATGAACTCTCCATAAATAAACTACACAAATTCAATAACTGTCATTCTTTTCATTTTCAACTAAATTTATAATTACATTCCATAACCACAATGCATAACATTAACCACCTTAACGATAAACTAATCAGCTCTAACTATAATAGAAATTTCACTTTCACTTTTCCTTGCAATTCCATCAAAGTTTGCATTTTCAAAATGAATAATTTTACTCAATGCTAAACATGTTATTATCGTCATTGTTAATGAATGATTTCATTCTCACAACAATTTTGATTCACACGTTTTCGTTTAATTTTGTATACATTGGAATTGCTATTTAAAGGACTATCACAATATATTCGATATAATTACCTTTTACATTATATCAACTTTTATCCACAAATGTATATCAATTGATCACCGTATATCTTAAATTTAAATCTAATTGTGTTCTACTGTAACTGAAACCAGCCGTACACCAAATAAAACTCGAGTTCATAATTTGTACCAAGTAGAGAATTGTTAACGATGTTGAACACAGTTAATAATAGAACTTAAAGGCGCATTCGCAATCACTTTTATCCTTATCGACTATTAAGACTTTTTCATTAGAGCTTATAACAATTACTGATCCTTTGAATTGTATTCATAATCATCATTTATATACACCTTGTTCATTAATATTAAACAATTCGTAGAAATATCCTCTATAGATTATTAAAAAAAATTTTAATCTGTTCAATTTAATTTTGATTGGATAAATTAATTGTCTACAGTGCTATAGTAAACAACGGTGTATGATAAATTAATTGTACAAATTATTGCTAATTTTCTAGTAAATCTCTTCCATCACTTTGTTTTTGTTAACGTTTTTCTCTAGCTGGATTATTATATTGTATCCCCTTAATCAATATCTGAAGATTAACTTACATGTGCTTAACTAATGGTTAAATGATGTATTAATTTGAACAATCGGTTTATAAAAATTCCATTAACTTTAAAGGAAGTAGTATCATAAAGAATGTTATAAGTAAAATTATGGAAATAATGTATTTGCTAGATGTTGGATGTTGATTATGATGATGCGCACACTTGACCTAAAACAATTTTAAATGTATTTTCCAGGTAGTGGCGCAAAATATAAAATATTGAAATCACTTCTTGCAAGCAAAAAAAAAGAAAACACTCAAAACTACCTCAAAAATAATACAGTGTTTTGCTTCCAAAGCAACGAAAACTGACGGTCATCATCTCTTATTAGCACGGCACCACAGCCAATTATCAGTAAAATCATCAATAGAAGTTACAGATTCGATAAATTGAAAATACTTATAATTTTTGCCACTTAAATTACAAGCAACTTCAATGTCCAATAAATCGATACTGATACGAATCCATGAATATAAGAATTGATAATAGACGTCATTCAGAATCTCAAAACTGTATTCATGTTACATAAATTATTTCATTATGGTATAACCATACAATCATCGTAATTGTATGTTAACATTATGATAAAGTAATTCCAATCAAATACAGGCCACTATAGTTAGTTATTGTACCGCATCAATAACAAATGTGTACAATTCATAGCAGTATTGGATGTTTAGCAATTACATTTGTATTTAATTGCTGTAAACCGATTAGATTTTAGATTCATTCAGATGCTATATTTTCTGTCACCTTATTACAACCGTTTCTATTCAATCAATATCAAATATTTCAATCCATTCTATCAACAATCAAACAAAGAAGTATAAACCAAACCAAATTTTGATAGGTGTTGAAGACGAGCTAAATAACCAACATAATAAAATTAAAAATAAAATTGCACAGTTTGGGAGATAGTTCAAAAATAAATGTTCAACCCTTTAAGAGCCACCGTTAGTTTCTGTTTGATGGTAACCAAATTATAAAATACACCTCAGATGTACAAAAAAGAAACGCTCCCAAATGACACAAACTACAGAACTTATATCCAAATTTTCCAGTTTTATGGTGACTTGATATCAGATATCGAAAATCAGATATGTATAACATTTTTTTGCAATGGGTTTTTATCATCTTCATAATTAAAAGAACACAGTAACACCGATAGAGTAGGTAAACGAGTTTATACATATTGGCAAAAATTAAGAACACACGATCAATACACATTATTATGTCATTCCCGCAAAATGTACACACCAAATGATATAGATTTTCGCGGCATTCGCGACTTTATCAAACACACCACAACCAAATGTTTAATATGAATATTTTATTAAAGAGACCCATGTATACCTCACATTATGAAGACAACCATTGAATGTAGAATCAAATCAGTAAAATAATAATGTACACTTTGAAAAAAAAAAAATCGCAAACTCCTAAAGACTGGCATTTTTATTTCGCTATCGGCTAAGACTATTTGGCATTATGTATATATTTTGTAAGCAAATAAACCGCGAATATTTATTAAAACCGCGAAATTCTATTCTGTAATACAATCGCACACAGTGGTACTACATAAATAAGTTGTCTTGCCTCTTGAACGAAATAAAAAGATATGAAAAAAAAATTACCCACACAAATTGTTTTATATATAGAATATTTTTCGCGTAACACAATAAAACTAAATCGAAGAGAAGTAAGAAAAAATATAAGAGTATAACAGAATAGTATCCACAACATACATCACTCCATGTTGTATTTACAAATTCATCAAAAAATGAAATCATATTTTGAAAATATTGAATGGACAGTGAAATTTCAAATGCAGATACGCTACTTTATGGTAATATTATCTTCTTTCAATTTGAGACCCTTCCAGTATATCAACCCAAACAAAATTTAAAATACATTTTCAACCCTTCTAAAGCCACTATTAATTCTTGCTTGAGGGTGACCAAACCAATTGGTCATATTGTACTCCGAATGAATTAGCAATTGTCCAAATTTGGTTACATTTAAATAATTGGTTTTCAAAATGTAATGTCAAATGCCTAACCACTACGGACACCTAACACAGGACAGGTGCACTCAGTTATCGGAAAATGCATTATCTATCCGTTTCAAAACATATAGAACTCGAAAAACATATTTTCCCAAAATCAATTTTTGAGCGAATGCAATATACATCTCTCATGTTCAAATAGACTCGTAGAATGAAAATATGGAAACATACCTAACGTCCATTTAAAATGGTTGGTCATCGGTTCAGCATAAATGTCGTCTGCCCACTTTAAAATTCATATTGCAAACTCCTTTTGCAGAATACCAATCCTATAATATTGGTAACTAGCTTTTTTGTCTCATTTACACTGTGCACAGAATATCTAACTCTGCTAAAATGTACAGACACCAACAAATTAAACTCCAAATCTAATTGAACCGTAGAGTTTTCCAAATCTCATATTAAATTTAACTAAAAATTTTCCGGCCATTCAGTCCGGTCAAAGAAACACTGTACACGTTGATTCTGATGATTATCTAATAATTTTTGCACATTATCCAGAATGCAATGGACACTCGAACCAATTGCTAATCATATAAATGGTATAATACCAGTCTCTTCAATTTTACGCAAAACACCGAAAATGAAAACACAAGAAAATCACATTTAATGATGGATAATTGGCACTAAATTCACTTTTCAATTATTCGCAATTCTTCGCAACAGTGTGTTTTTTATCATTTGGAAAAGATGAAACTTTTGTACCCACTATTTCTTTAATTTGTATGCCATTAAAAATTTTGTTTTATTATAATTTTTTTTTGGATCGGCAATGTCGAAATATTCGCAATCGCCTATAAGCAAAGAACGAACAGTATTGCTGAACGAAATCGAAAAGAAAAAAAAATAATAAAATAAATACGTAATGTATCTGCCGTTCGCGTATCGGTACGTCGTATTGGTTCTTTTTTTATAATTTTCACATTTATTATCGGTGAACGAATTAAACGCACACCAGAATGTTTAGAGAACGGGTCACATATTCGGTAAACATTAGCAAGTTTAGCATACAATTTAGTGTTTCCATTGTATTTTCTTCAATCGTCTGCAAAATATCAACACACGGTACAGATATCGAGATGGCAAACAGATTCAACCAATTATCACATAAAATCGCGAAATTAATTTTGTCATAACATCATTCAGTGTTACAATTTAAATTGAATAGTCAAATGCACTTACGCGCTTAAAACTTTGTGATAGATTGTATAATTATCAACAATCGAAGGTCGAAAAAAATTAATTATAAGTTAAATCTTTCATTGATAACACTCGTTTGATAAATAGCAATTCACATCTTTAATATATTAAACGCAGCTTTCTAATTGCCCCTTAACACTGAAACATTATCTATTTGTATTGCACTGCATCGAATTGCGTCGATTCATCCCTAAAAACACTCTGTTTAAATAAGTCTCAAATGAAAAAAAAAAAACAATTTCGGATATTAAAAATCTTTATTGCATTCATTTATATTAGCTTCCTGACTTACAGACAATTCATATTTAGCGAAAGCTATATTATACAGAAAATTATGTTTTACAAACAGCACAGGCCATTGGTAACAATTAAATCTTAAAACCTAATCATCTTCCACTATGTATGTATATTATGAAATAATAAGAATTTATCTGTCAAAATAATGCACTATTTAGAATACACAACGTCCAATGATTCATTTAGCAAATGTGTGTTTAAAATAGATGTAAACAATTTATATTAAAAAATCACTAAACACAAACTCAAATGTATTAATCACAATGGAGTGATTATTCATTGATTTGTTCCATATGATATCTTATTGGATTGAAAGCATTAATCCCTACCAGCTGCCCGACGTCTTTTAGATGGTTTAGACCATCCATACATTGGTATATTTTCAATCGGCTGAAAACTTCCCATTGCTGGTGCACCTTGAATTGCTCTATAATTTGGTTTTGATCCAATGCCACCAATTGTATCTCTCCATATCATTGCTATTAGAACATAGAATCCACCGACAATTTTACTCAATAAATCTAAACACCCCAACAGAAATGGTGTTCCTACTTTTAATATTTTCCTAAATTCTTCTAAAAATCTTAGTGTAAAGAATCCAAAGTATTTAATTGCTTGCACAGCTCCCGTTAAACATGACAATATTAAGAGTGACGTGAATCTTAAAAAGCCAAAACAATTACTTCGATTCAAGCGAACTGACAGGAACCATAACAGGAAATCATTAAATGATTTCTTCCATGATTCTAATAGTTCTTTCCATGTGTCTACCGTTTCACCTATATCGAATTCTGTTTTATTCCACGGTTCTACATTCTTATACTTGCTACTGTTCAGTGAGGTGTCATTATTATCCAATGGACGGACATTCTTTAATTTAATTATCACTTCGTTCCTTCGAAAGTGTAACGTTTTTATCTGAAACCAATATTCACCAAAACAAGGTACTTCGTTTTCAGGGAATTCGGTCCAAATTGCAATTCCTAAAATTGTGCTTACAGTATCCGGCATTGTGATTCCTAACCATTTATTTTCCACAATCGGATTTAAAACAGAATTCAATTTATTTGCTATATTCCTGAGATCCAACTGCAATTGTTTCTCAGTGATGCTAACAATAACAATGTCCCGATACTGTTCAATTGATTCCACGTATCTCTTTTCCTGGTAATGGCCTAAAAACACCCGTCCCTTTAACATCTTCTTGCATGCAGTATGCAACTCTTCTTCGCTTTGTGTTACTGGAAACATTTTGGCTGCTCTTTGGATTATCACCAAACTACAAAGGTTCAAGCTATTAGAATTTCTCTTTTGCACCAAAAAAAAGTTGTCACAAATTTTATAAAACAATACCTTTTGATTGCACGATGATTGACACTATAAATTATTTAAAAACCTGAATTCATACATTCGACCATTTAATATCACTTGTATTTGATTTAAAACTATCTAAAATGCACCAAATTAATGAATTTGCATCACCTAAACCAACTATTCCTGAGTACTTATAATTTCATACACACAAATTTGTGGTCATGGTACAAAAATATAAATCGTATGCTCGAAACTCGTAAATAAATAATCGGTGCGGTCAAGCTGATTTTGTTTACTTTTTTAAAGCGGTATTTTTGATTAAATACTTTCAATTCATGAAATAATTATAGATAAGAGTTGTAATTTTAGTATATCAGCAATCTGAGATAGTCACTAATGAGGTGGATGAGACAACACAACAATTAAAAGCTTCTCAAAATCAGTTTGTAAAGTGTCTCTTCTCCTAATCACACAGGGTAAATTTGTTGTTGTAGTTTCACAGTTATCATATGGCATGTTCTCGTGGACATACCTCGTACGTTTGTGTGATTGAATGATTGAATGTGCACAAGAATTATTTAATTTTGTGAAATTGTGCTAATTATTTTATAACAACGTGTAATTTAAGATGTTTATCAAGGCGTTTAAAGTGAAAAACAATGTGCAACTTAAAGGATCAGACGTCAAGAAATTAAGAACCAAATTACAAGCGAGTTATCGTTCCGTTTCGGAAGAAAGCCTGAATATTTTGTTGCCAAACAAATGCAATCTTGGAATGGTGAAAATTGAAACCTATGGAGGAGATGTAGTCACAGTTTACACAGTGGCCAAGAGACCACTGTTCTTTGAATTAAACAAGAATGTATTAGTTCCAACAGTCTATTCTCTTTGGATGACACCTGACCTGATTCCAACGTTTACTACACATCCAGCAGTTCTTCCGCGCTTAGGCAACGGTGCGGATCTCATGTTACCAGGTAAACATAGCCTATGCCACTTAAATATAATTAAATACATTTCGAGTATCTTTTAGGAATAATTAAAATTGGCCATGGACTTCACACATATGGAAATTACAAGAAAGATCAATTAGTCTCCATTAACTTAACCAATAATATGTCTTCAATAGCAATTGGCCAAATGGCAAGATCGAGTGAAGATTTATACATGGCAGGTTCCGTGGGCATTGGTGTCAAGATATTACATGTGTTTGGTGATAAATTATGGGGTCTTGATCCATCTGTCACAATGCAAATACCAGTAAAAGAACCAGTATTTAGTATACCGAAAGATGAAGATTTTCCGGCTTTGGGATCAGAGAAGAAAACATCTAGTCAAAAAGTTGAGCAAACATTAGAAGAACAAGCGATTGTCGAAAATATTGAGGAACGAAAAGAATTGGATAATGATAATGACAATGACAATAATGATGACAATTCTGTGGTTGTTGGAAACACTGAACCTGAAGAAGAATCAATGGACGATATTTTGAAAAAAGCATTTATGATTGTCTTAAAACGAGAAGGAAAGAAACTTCATTTACCTATTTTAACTAGCACGTTTTATAAATGCCATATTTTACCGACAGCCACAAAGCCGATAGACCTGAAACAGACTTCATATAAAAAATTTTCAAAATTTCTTCATCAAATGGATCAAGAAAGATTTATAACGGTCAAAGAGGAACAAAAAGGCGTTGAAAAAATATTTAGCGTAAACTTAACACATCCTCAACTAGATGATTTCTTATTACCAGCTGTAGGCAGCCAACTGGATAAAGAGGGTGCTACGGATGAAGGACAATTGTTTGTTACAGAAATGGTTGAACTTTATTTGGTCACTGCCGAAACAGCAAAGTTCTTCAATCAAATAAATTTAGCTGAAGGTGAAGGAATCGATGGTAGTCAAGTGAAAAAAACTCTTAAAGATTATGTTTGCAACAAAAAATTACAAGATCCCGTTAACGTTAAGATCATTAAAATAGATGAACTCTTAGCCATCACAACAGACAAACAGGTGAATGAAACTATACAATTCGATCTGTTATTGAAAATCATTCTAGAGAGGATGACGCACACATATGAAATGAGAAGCAAAAGTGAAATTAAATCAGGTATTCAAACCCACATCACGATGAAATTGGCCAAGAGGTCTGGAAATAAAACGGTAACGTTGGTGGACAGCTTGGAAACCTATGGTATTCGGCTGGATGAATTTGCTAAGGCATGTAAAATAGGAGTAGCAGCTAGCACGAGTATTGTGAAGCTCCCCCATAGTAAAAGTGATCAGTTCCTGGTACAAGGAAATCAGATAAAGTTCGTTTATAATCTTTTAACGGAGACTTATAAAATTCCACCGAAAAATATCTTGGGAAAAGAATTGGCGGGCAAAGAAAAAAAGAAGAAGAAGTGATGAAATATTTTTACTACTCACATTTGTTAAGTATATTGATCAACTGAATGTTCGTTATTTAAGATAATTAAACGTCACTTAACACTTTAATTGGATTAATAAAACGAAATTTACAAAATTCACTTGCTCTTTTATGATTAAAATTATGCGACTTGGCTATTCGTCTTGTCCACTTGATCGTCGCCATTTTTAAAACTGATGATACGAACGTACATTCGTGAGAACAAAAACGACGTATGATCGTAGGAAATTTTCACACTTCGAAAAACAGTTGCATTAGAATGATTTTATTATCAGGAGAAGGATTTATTTAAATCGAATTAGATATTAACAATTTTCATTGTTATCAATCTACCATAATTTTATGTTACGATTAAAAATTTCTGCCAAATATTTTGTTATGAGTGACATTCTTCCAGAAAGAGATAAACGGAATACAAATAAACGTCATTGTATTTTATACCGCTGAAATAATATGAGGCCCATGTAACTAGAGTACTGAAATGCATGCTAACATGAGTGCCTTCATCTCTACAAGGAGTATTGAATCGACTCTTCACAATAATTGTGTAAGATAATATTGCAGAAACCTCTTACAACACAGAGTCTCTTCATACTAGAATATTACTGATTTGATCTTTATCTTTTTGTACTACTGGTACGTCGTAACTAGTCATTGAAATACACTGTCCATATACTGTTTTGTATCGCACTATGAAATTTAATTTCTTCGACTGGTTTTACATTCATTGTTTTGCGTTGAAATCAGTGATAAATAATAATAATAATACAAATGAATTTTCGGAAAGTCTTTGTTAAATCGCGCAATTGATTGGATACGCTCTGGAAAATTGTATTTTGTTTAAAAAAGACTAGATTTATTAATTACGTAGTGTGTTGATACAGACTGGGAGCCGTATATTTGTTCGAAGTTAATTGGTGCTGATATTAATAGTGTGAAAGTATAAAGTTTTCTCCAACATGGAAGAATGCGAGGCTGTTGGTAAAGAATTGGAAAAGGTGCTATCGAAATTTGAATCCCTTCAGAAATATGCTGGAACAGAGTTAACCAATGCTGAGCAACACATAAGGCAGTTGCAACAAGAGATTGCTGCCAGTAAGTAACCAATGTGTAGACCTTGACTCAAGTTAGAGAGCAAACCAGTAACCCAAATAAATAACTTTTAGTGCCAGCAGACAGTAAACTGACTGACCTACAGATAAATATAATAAAAGATTCGATCCAAAAGACAAAGGCACAGTTATCAAAAATAACAACTGATCATAGAGAAATGCATAGTTCGGTTAGCAAAGTGGGGAAAGCCATTGATCGAAATTTCCTAACTGATTTCACCGAAACAGCGTCAATGTCTGATGTGCTGAATGAGGAAAGAAATAATTTGATATTGAATAAGTTAATTGCAAGTCATTATCATAGACAGGGTATGCAAGATGTAGCACAAAAATTACTTGAAGTAAGAATTTCTATTGTAAAAATTTATTAGTGACTATGAGACAAAAACTAAAAGTAAATTCGTTTGTAGGAATCAAAGACTCAACTTGATTTGCCACAGGAGACTCCTTTTGCAGAGATTTATAGCATTTATGATCGTATAAATCAACAAGATTTAGAACCCGCGTTGAAATGGGCAACGGAACATTCACGCGAAATAGAAATGAAAAATAGTGGATTAGAGTTCAAGTTACATCGATTAGCTTTTCTTCAAGTGAGATTAAATTTTTCTAGATGATATTTCTAGATCATTCAATAATTTATTAATAATTGTTAAATAATTTTAGATCCTAAACGGTGGCACAAATACACAAGCCGAAGCAATCGCTTACGCTCGTAAATATTTATCAAAATTTGTTCACCGTTTTGAAAAGGAAATTCAAATCTTAATGGGAACTTTACTGTATCTGCCATGTGGTATAGACAAATCACCATATAAGCATCTTGCAGGTCGTGAAATGTGGCTCGAGGTAAGCTCGGTTCGTTATGATCTTATGAAGTTTGTATATATGAATTTCAATTATAGGCTGCTGACACCTTTCTTCGGGATGCTTGCGCAGTGAAGGGAATTGATAAGGATTCACAATTAGGAGTAACAGTTAATTCAGGATGCACAGCACTGCCTGCTTTACTTAGTCTTAACATGGTAATGGCATCACGTCATGTGTTCGGTATTTGGGGAAATCGAGATGAACTGCCGGTAAGAATATGTCAAATGTTTTCAATTGAGTTAAATTTATTCGTATATAAATTTCTGGTTAGATTGAAATCGATTTGGACCCAGAACACCGATATCATTCAATATTTGCTTGTCCAATTTTGAGACAACAAAGCACTGATGATAATCCACCGATGCGATTATCCTGCGGTCATGTCATCTCTCGAGATGCGCTCCACAAGCTAAGTGGATCCATGTAAGTTTAACAGATACAATTAAAATAACTTTGAATTTAAATTTATATTTTGTTTTTACATTTCAGTCGTTTGTCTGCGTCACGCCCTCGTCTAAAGTGTCCCTACTGCCCAATGGAACAGAGTCCACATGATGCTAAATTAGTTTATTTCTAAAGATATTTGAATTTATATTGGATGCGCGGGATTATTAATCGTTTTAACCGTAGCGTAGTTTCTCTATTGAAATCTGTAATCATTGATAGAGGAGTAAGTTAAAATGATTTGTTGACATGATATGTAAAACTGTATTGAATGATAATTTAGAGAATCACTAAAACGAATTACTTTACAGAATCAATTCTTTTTCTGAACTAACCATCATCTAAATGATGAACATTTTCAAACATATAGAAATCAAAATAACGAATAAATATTCCTTACAAATGTACAAAATGGTTATTGTTTTTAATGTGCTTAGTTACTTTCAATTCTGGTTATCAACAATAACTTAGTTATGAAGTAAAAATGTACACCCTAGGTAAGTTTTTCTTATATCGTGGGCATACTTTGAAAATTTTTATATAACAACATATGGGCTTAGTACCCAGTCTTTAATCAAAAGAAAGAAAGACAGAAAAATTGCCTGTAATCATCATATACAATTATAATTCAAAATTCAATGTACTATACAATAATTTTACAATCCTGCAAATCAAATCTTTAATTAAAACAATCATCTTTATTATTTCACTTTATAATGACTCCAACGGATAGGAATCAAGTTTTATGTTAAAATAAAATTTTAACTTTCAAAATCGATAACAAAATAATTATATAAATTAATAGATTCCGAAAATTCAAGAATAACCAAAATTATAAATTAGAACTTTAGAATAAACCCTCTTACATAATTACACATTTCCTTGATGTATTAGTTTCAAAAGTGACTAAATTTTATTAACTTGAAATTAATAAGTATAATATTGCAATTTTTAGGGCATGTTATATTAGTTACCATGAATAATAAATCCGTTTATAACTGTATTGATTCTTTGCTAATTTTAACAATAACGTCTTCCATAATGCTATCTTGTCCCTCGTCACTGTGAATGACAGGAAATACTAAGGCAAACGTTTTTGGGAAGCATATGTCTTTCTTACATAAATTCAATTTGAACGATATGGTAATTAATTTTTGATCCTGAGTTAAACTATTACCTGGCACAACGACATCCAGTTCCAATTTCGAGAAACTAGTCCCTAATTCGTTGGACTTAAGGCATCCCTTATTTTGGTTTATATTCCAATTGGTGTTTGGCATAAAAGCAGCCCATGCCTGGGGTGCTTCTAACGTTATATGAACATCTTTTTCATCCAATACTAGAGCGATTGTCAAATGAATATTACCACCATGAGGTTTCATTTTTAATTCCGTACACTCAAATTGTGTTCCTAAATTCTGGCCGTTTGAAACAACATTAAACTGGAGTTTCAATGGTTTCGTTTTCATTGTATCCAAGTCGACACACTCAATTGTATGGTTATTAGTGTCCGCCACAAACAATGTATCACCTGTATTATTTAAGCACATACCACCTGGTTCATTAAATTGAAAAATTTCTCCACTCTGATCTGTAATTTTACACGTAGTAACTGTGCTTGTATTCACATCTATTTTCTTTATTTTGTGATTGTAGGTATCAGCAACATAGAGATAGTTATCTTTTGGATTGAAAGCGACACCCAACGGATGTTGTAATTTCGCTTGAAATTGTTTTCCATCCACATCACCAAAAGCGAACAAATTCTAAAATAATAAATTTTTATGAAATACATGTTCCATATTTAAATAAACCAAATCATTATTCACCTGAGGATTTCTATCACCACCTACAATTCCGGACACTTTTCCATCTTGTAGCATTAACTTCCTGACACATGAACTTTCACTATCAGCAATATACAATTCTTTTAATTCACGATTGATAGCCAACCCTGATGGTTGAGCAAAAGCTGAATTCTGCGGATATGAATTGTTTCTATTCTCCTCGTTTCCATTACCAGCAATGGCAACACAGATATTTTTAGGATATTGTTTGAATTTCCACCAGATTAAATCATCAACGAAATAGCACCAAATCTGATGAGTACCAGCCATTGCTATTAAAATTACATCCTTCTCTTGTACAGTCGACTCATCGATATGAAATGACATATCCATATCGCGCGATTTGAATGCAACCACATCCCAAGGTGAGCTAATTTCTTGTTCTATTCCTGGATTATTACCAATACGATCGGTTCCTTGAATACCGGTTCCTACTACAGTCTCAACCTTCATTGCAACTAAATCTATTTTTCTGATGGCATGATTTTCCGTATCAGCCACGAATATAATATTATTATTTAAAAACGTAACTCCTTGGGGTGCATTAAAGCGAACTGAATCAAAGTCACCATCATTAAATCCACTGGTTTTCCCGCCAATTTTATACACCACCTCACCATTCGAACGTAACACAATAATTCTATGGTTTCCAGAATCAGATATGGCAAATAACTCTTCACCTTCAAAGTCACTTGTAGGATATGTCGCTTTCGATGAAACAATTTTACCAGGAAATTTTAAATTCGATGACATTATTAAATCTGTTGATGGATTTATCGGTAACG
This sequence comes from Coboldia fuscipes, assembly GCA_001014335.1. Taxonomy (NCBI): domain Eukaryota; kingdom Metazoa; phylum Arthropoda; class Insecta; order Diptera; family Scatopsidae; genus Coboldia; species Coboldia fuscipes. The sequence goes on along the minus strand of JXOR01000141.1, from coordinate 139,763 downwards.
AGTGATTTTTAATTTCTCCAGTCTTTCTATAATATTTAAGGGCAGCATCCACATATTTTTCGGTGATCTCATATTGACCTTCACCCATAACGACAAAAAGTGGATTGGCTTTGGGTCCCAAAATAAGTAGAGTTGGCCAACATTTAATCTTTAGATCAATCCACATTGATGATAAATTATCATTCACAACCGGATGAGTTATATCATAGCGTTGGACAGCCGATAAAATGTTAGCAGAATCTTTTTCATTATCGAATTTCGCACTATGGACACCAATCACGACTAAGCCGTCTTCAATTGAGTACCGCTGCTCCAAACGTTTTAGGTCGGGTAGTATGTGCATGCAATTAATGCAACAATACGTGAAGAAGTCCAGTATGACCACTTTGCCTTTTAGGGTGTCATGAAAAGAAAGTGGCTCGGTGACATTAAACCAATCCATATCTAAAATTGCAATGTGTAACTTTTATACAAATGACCTGATATGAAAATACTCGTGCAACTGCTATTACCATCCTTGAAGTCTTTAATTGCCGGCAATTCTGTATCCATTTTCTGAATATGCTCCTGCAATACGACATTCTGCTCTTCTGGACACTTGGATGCGCGACGTAACTTGTTCACCACTTGTGTACAATTGAAAGCGAGAATATCGAGCATTTCTAATTCCTGTTCGGTCGAACTCATCTTGCCACCAAATAAAGTGCGGAAAAACCTTCTAAACATTCGAAAAAATTTGTTATTTATGTTGGTATTTTTATATTCGGATTCAATATTATGATGTTGTCGCGCACTAAAAATTTTCCTTCATCAACACACCGATACACGAGTTCTCGCCAAGAGCCGCTCTGATTTTGCAGATGTCGCTGTTTTCTATGCAACACCACTTCTTTTTGGATCTAATATTTAATTAGAATAAATTGAGCTCATTTAAATGGAATGCTTAAATACCGATCGTCATCATCATTTTGTCGAATTTTCGACACGATTCTTTTGGTGCACTTTCAACATTTAACGGATCAACGATTTGCAATGATTCATGATTCATTTAACATGGGTTAAACATTTAATTTAAATTGCGGATGGCATTTGCGGTTGCACTGATTTCAAATTAAAATTAATAAACGGTCTAGTATCCTTTGCCAATTGATTAATTGAAACAAAATAACATCAATTAATTATTACAAAACATCGTTCGCTTATACCAATTACGCACGATTTGTGCCTCAATTCCTATTCTTTGATTCAAGGATTTTAGTTATTGTACACGGTTTTCCCATTAGATGTACGAAAGGAACTTTACTTCGGCTAATATTTAATTATTTTATTTTAATTTTTTGTTTGGGGCCAATCTATACGGAGCATTAGAACAGCCAAATAATTGAACTCCCACTAAAAAAACCATTGAAATTAATATTTATCGTCCTAATTGTGATCGAACCGATTAATACACATTCATAATGGTAACCAATTAATCAATGATGCAGTTTCATATTTGTCCGTTATAATTGACTCACATTGGTATTTTGTTTTATATTCTAGCGTGAGTGCATCTCTATTCATGTTGGCCAAGCTGGCGTACAGATTGGAAACGCTTGCTGGGAATTGTATTGCCTGGAGCATGGAATTCAACCCGATGGACAAATGCCGTCAGATAAAACGTGCGGCGGTGGTGATGACTCCTTTAATACATTCTTTAGTGAAACTGGTGCTGGCAAACATGTCCCAAGAGCTGTGTTTGTTGACCTAGAGCCAACGGTGGTTGATGAAGTGCGCACTGGAACTTACCGTCAACTCTTCCATCCCGAGCAACTGATCACAGGAAAGGAAGATGCAGCGAACAATTATGCTCGTGGTCATTATACAATTGGGAAGGAGATTGTGGATTTAGTATTAGATCGTGTTAGAAAATTGGCTGATCAATGTAGCGGAATGCAGGGATTCTTGATTTTCCACTCGTTCGGAGGTGGCACTGGCTCCGGTTTCACTTCATTATTAATGGAACGATTGTCTGTCGATTATGGCAAAAAGTCTAAATTGGAATTTGCTATTTATCCAGCGCCACAGATCTCTACTGCAGTGGTGGAGCCATATAATTCAATTCTTTGTACTCACACTACTTTGGAACATTCTGATGCTGCCTTTATGGTGGACAATGAAGCCATCTACGATATTTGCCGTCGCAACTTGGATATTGAAAGACCTACTTACACTAATTTAAACAGATTGGTTGGACAAATTGTTTCGTCTATTACAGCATCGTTAAGATTTGACGGTGCGCTGAACGTAGATTTGACTGAATTTCAAACAAATCTCGTACCATATCCTCGAATCCATTTTCCGTTAGCAACATATGCACCCGTTATCTCAGCAGAGAAAGCCTACCATGAACAATTGTCTGTAGCTGAAATTACAAATGCCTGTTTTGAACCAGCTAACCAGATGGTAAAATGTGACCCTCGACATGGCAAGTACATGGCATGTTGTATGTTATATCGTGGTGACGTTGTTCCCAAAGATGTGAATGCAGCCATTGCCACTATCAAGACCAAGCGTACTATTCAATTCGTCGATTGGTGTCCAACTGGATTCAAAGTTGGTATCAATTACCAACCCCCAACTGTTGTTCCAGGTGGTGATTTGGCTAAGGTACAACGTGCCGTCTGCATGTTGTCCAACACCACTGCCATTGCTGAGGCATGGGCTCGTTTGGATCATAAATTCGATCTTATGTATGCCAAGCGTGCTTTCGTCCATTGGTACGTCGGTGAGGGTATGGAAGAAGGCGAGTTCTCTGAAGCTCGTGAGGATTTGGCTGCTCTTGAAAAAGATTATGAAGAAGTAGGCATGGACTCTGGTGAAGGAGAAGGCGAGGGTGGTGAGGAATATTAAAGAATTCGAATAATTTAAAACTGTTATAGTGTTGAATCAAATATGATTCAAGGAATACCTTGAAAGGAGTGAATTTCATTTAAACATAATCAGCTAATAAATTGTCAGTAGCAAATGTAAATTATTTGTATTTGTTTGAAATTTTAGAATCTTTTACTCTTTTTTTCCTGTAATTTGAAATATTTGAATAAAATTGTATTACATATAATTAAAGAAATAAAACCAATAATTTTCAATTCAAGTTTATGCTTTATTTTCAATTAAATGAAGCTTCAATTCGAGGCTGTAGGGCCGACTGTTTAAGAACAGTTTAATATTCTTCGGCACCTTCACCTTCGCCTTCACCGGAGTCCATACCGACTTCTTCGTAATCCTTCTCGAGGGCAGCCAAATCTTCACGAGCTTCAGAGAACTCGCCTTCTTCCATACCCTCACCGACGTACCAATGGACGAAAGCACGCTTGGCATACATAAGATCGAATTTATGATCCAAACGAGCCCATGCCTCAGCAATGGCAGTGGTGTTGGACAACATGCAGACGGCACGTTGTACCTTAGCCAAATCACCACCTGGAACAACAGTTGGTGGTTGGTAGTTGATACCAACTTTGAAACCAGTTGGACACCAATCGACGAATTGGATGGTACGTTTGGTCTTGATGGTAGCAATAGCTGCGTTAACGTCCTTTGGAACAACATCACCACGATACAACATGCAACAGGCCATGTATTTTCCGTGACGGGGATCGCATTTAACCATCTGGTTAGCTGGTTCGAAACAGGCGTTGGTGATTTCAGCTACAGACAATTGCTCATGGTATGCCTTCTCGGCTGAGATGACTGGAGCATAGGTCACCAATGGGAAATGGATACGTGGGTATGGTACCAAGTTAGTTTGGAACTCAGTCAAGTCAACATTGAGAGCACCATCGAATCTCAATGAGGCAGTGATTGATGATACAATTTGACCGATGAGGCGATTCAAGTTGGTGTATGTTGGACGCTCAATATCAAGATTGCGACGGCAGATATCGTAGATAGCTTCATTGTCAACCATGAATGCACAATCGGAATGTTCCAAAGTAGTGTGGGTAGTCAAAATTGAGTTGTATGGCTCAACAACAGCAGTTGACACTTGTGGTGCTGGATAGATAGCAAATTCCAATTTGGATTTCTTTCCATAGTCGACTGACAAACGTTCCATCAACAATGAAGTGAAACCAGATCCAGTACCGCCACCAAATGAGTGGAAGATTAAAAATCCTTGTAAGCCAGTACATTGGTCGGCCAATTTACGGATGCGGTCAAGTACCAAGTCAACAATTTCTTTACCAATGGTGTAGTGTCCACGAGCATAGTTGTTGGCAGCATCTTCTTTGCCAGTAATCAATTGTTCTGGATGGAACAGTTGACGGTATGTGCCAGTACGGACTTCATCTACGACAGTTGGTTCGAGATCGACGAACACGGCACGGGGAACATGTTTGCCTGAACCAGTTTCGCTGAAGAAAGTGTTGAATGAATCATCACCACCTCCCACAGTTTTGTCAGATGGCATTTGACCGTCAGGTTGGATTCCATGTTCTAAACAGTACAATTCCCAACAAGCGTTACCGATTTGAACGCCAGCTTGTCCGACATGAATAGAGATACACTCACGCTACAAGTTCAAAGTCAAAAAGAAAGGTGAAATTAATTAAATTTCCATTCCAATTTATATTCAGCGCAATGGAACCGTTCATATAGAATGAATATTCGTGTGAGAGCTCTCAAGTAACTGTAAAACTGGATTGGCAATTGGTAGCTGCCGTTGCGTGACTACCACCAATGCAAATGGCGGCTATCAATTGAACGCGATTCGTCATACGATGACGTTATGAACAAATTTCTCGAGTCATGGAACCTTAACAGATGCCGGGTGTGGCACTTGAAAAGTACTCTACTTTCTCATTATCTATCAAAATTATCATTAAAAACGATAATTAGCACTCTAAATAATCGTTATGGACGGAAATTAGCTAAATTAATATAAAATTTATGAACATCTGCTCTTTTTCTGTGTGCCCTAAGCCGTTCTAGATACACTTTGATTTCTCTCACTGTCGAAAATTCACTCTATTATCACAAATAAGGCCAAGAAATGCTTACCATTTTGATTCGATTTAGTTTCCTTTACGTAGAAAATAAGAAAAACTTGGATAAAATCTCTTAAAAAGAGGTTCTTTTAAATAACTTAAGAGAATTACAGAAAGATAACTTTTAGTGATGAAGTATCCGCACTGCAATGAGGCTTTTCAACTCTGCTCACATGTATTTATACCCGTCATGACGTCATCTACTGGAGTGGTACCAACTCGCGCTGTGATTGGCTGAATCCAATTTTCTGATGCCGCTATTAATTTAACGGACAAGCAATTTAGCCACGACGATTCTACATTAAATATGTTAGTGTTCATACCGTATTACCATTATATCTTTGCTCCAAAATATCGCATAATACTTTAATTTACTTATATTTTTACCGATTTATATGAATGATGGAGCATTGTATATCACATACTTTTACAGGAGAATTTTTAATAAAATTTGTGGAGGAAGCACTCACACTAGCGACAGTAGTTTTCTCCAAAATAGAAATCAACGACCATCTGCACTATAAGATTCTATTTATGGCAATAAAAGAGGCTCCAAATAGATAATTCATGGAATATAATAAAAGGAAAATGCATTCTGTAATTAACTATTATTTCTTCAAATGAAAATGTTTCAAAAATAGAACATTCTTTTTATGAGGGCTAAAATTTGGTATTCAGAGGTGCATTTCACCGTATTGGAGTTGATAATTTTATGTATTATTCTACAGCATTCCTTCTCCAGGAGTGTGCGCCTCACCAGCTGGAGAACACAGGATTCATTGTCGCATTTTTATGAGTCACCATCGACAGGAAACAGAATTTCTGGCTTCACACATATCCTTATCAACTCGTTAACTCATGTTTGCTGTATGTGTTTCAATTTGACGATATCTTAGCAACGTATAATCGAAATTAAATAGCTGTACTGAAATGGGAATATTATAAATCTCACCCTTAGTCATTCGAGCCGCATATGTACTTAAATTATGCGTAATCGTATGTTTTCTTCAAATACTATAATATTGAATAAGATTATTTTCAAACAGTAAACAAAACTCTGTTCATTTTTGGTAAAGTCTTATTGCAATTGTGTAACCGTAGTATTAATAAATAAGTGACATCAGGTAACATGTTGCCCCGATCGATGAATGAATGATCGATGTCTTTATATGGAAACTTGTTCTTTTTGTATATTTTATAATCCTTCTATAGTAGTAATGCGCACTAGTAGTGATCATATAATGTGTAGGCCGACAGATTTTGTATGTTTGTACCAAATCTATTAACATATTACGCGAAGAAAAACTGCAATATAAATTTAAAACAGAATTCACGAAACAAAAAGCAATTTTTCATTTACTAAATGGGGTTGATAACAGATTGGGAATCAGTGATTTATTAATTAATCCTTATTTTATTCCCATCGTAAATAATGACAGAATTAATCAATTATCCTCGATAGTATTATCCTGCTAGAAATTGAATATGACTAAACAAATAAATTTTGTATTGCTAGTGTTGATGACTGGTTCACTTTTTCGTTGGAGCCGATAATTCAGCAATAGCTCTTGCTTCCTCTGCAAATATAAAAATGTTATTGCATCCCAAACGAAGCAAGACCAGAATTTAACTCTTACCTTCGGCGTTCCGTTTCTTTTCAATTGCTAACTTAGCATCACGGATCTTCTTTTGTTCGGCTTCAATTTCTCTCACTTTATCCTCTTTCTTTGAAAGCCGTCCTTGATGATAAGCACCATAAGCGATTCCAAGACCTAAGAAACTCCACCGGCCCAACTAAAACGAAAACAGCACGGGATTAGATGACCATCATCCTATTACATAAGATTGAAGGCAGGTTAGAACCAAAGTGGCTGAATCAAGTCAGTATATTGTCCACGTTTTCTTCTTCCACCATTGTTCTTGAGACCAGAATATGAGGAATCTTCTTTCTTCTTACCCGGATCAAAGGTGACACGTTCACAGGAGCCTGAAGACCCATTTTATCGAGGAAAATATCAATTAATTTAGCTCCTGGTAATAAATTAAGAAATTTTTTCAATGTTTTGACAATTCGACTGTTTCGACCGTAACAAATTGAGTACTGGTACTGTGGTACTGGTGCAAATGCAGTGAATTCTTGGATATAATAATTTAAGAGATCACACGATTGATATAATACAATTGTTATTACGACAATTAGAATAGACATTATTGTTTGAATAATATTTCGTCATAAAACATTAAATGATTACATGAATTAAATGATTTAATTGAAGTGGTGATTCACAACTTGGGTACCAAATTACATGATAGCGACTACGTACACGATTTTCGTATCAATTTAATTCATTCGCAGATCCGGAGCTTTGGAATAGCTTTCAAACCGCTTCCGTTCATACATTTCTGATGACTGTAAGAATTAGTACTCATTTGTCCGTTTACATTTTAGAACAGAGTTTAATTGTAAGAACCTCTAACATTTTACGTATTCGGATCTCAGTTGCCTCAAAAAGTGGAACTGATCCGGGAACCAAAGAAAGTTATCGCCAATATCATAATGGTATGTAAGAAATTTATAAGAACAATAATATAATACTGAGTTGCATAGGACATTATAAGTAAATTCATACTCCGCTATTTCTCTTTTTCGTCCTTATCTTTACCCTCGTCAGAATCTAAACCAAGCAGCTTCGCCAAATGTTTAAATGCTTCGGCCTGTCTCGCTTCATATTCCTTGCGAAGTTCCGCTAATTTAACATTCCTGGCTGCCGCTTCTCTTTCCTGGACCGCTCTGTATTGAGTTTCCATTGCTTTATACACCTGATGCTTGTAAATCCCGTAACCGATGCCTGCCACCAATAGAGAGTACCTGCAAAGCTAATAAAATATTGTTATCAATTACAAACGATCACCATTCACGGAGAGTGTTCGAACAAATTCACACAACACACACACACACACTTTTACAAGAGGTGAGACCTTCACGGGGGTTCCCCAATCTGCTTTTGGTTTCCCATTCACACCCTTCGGCTGTCCGTTCGATTTTTCTGGCGTTTTACAATCACCTGCTTTTTCACCCCTGTCGATGACAAGAGGAGGACATTTTGGCACTGGATGTGTGGACATAGCACTAAAAGTTAAATCTGTAGTACTCCGGTAAGAGGTAAGGTGAAACAATATTTATTTCAATCAAATAAATTAAAACAATATCCTATTGTAGATAGAAATTCAAAATAAAATCACAGTGTGCTAGTAAATAATTATCATATCAGGTAGAGTGTAAAAATTGATAATCAATCATCCTTGCTGTCGTCTTCATCCTCATCTTCTTCTTCATCATCATCATCGATGTCTTCGACTTGGACATGGAGATTCTTATTCATCTCCTCTAGCTGTTTCTCCGGAGTGTACGATAGAACAGCACCCACTTTCTCGATTGCATTGTTTATTTCTTCATCCAGTTTCTTCTTAATTTCGGCCAGTTGAGCTGCCCGTTCTGCTTCGATTTTGGCATTACGTTCACGTAGTTCTGCTTCCTTCCTGACAAATCTTCGTTGATGATATGCACCGTAAAATATGCCTAATGCAAGAAAGGTATATCTGCCAAGCTAATGGTAAGTTAGTTATTTTTAAAGGTTTCTTTAATTAAAATTATTACTTTAATGAAGGGTGATAGTTTTACAGGACTACCAAATGGATATTTCGATTCGTTTTTAGGTTTTTCGTGAATTTTGGCATTTTCTATGGGTCTACAAGCATTCGGTTGATTGAGTTCTTCAGCCATTGTACATTAAAAATTCTAATAAATAAGTTGTATTCTCGTAACCGTTATTAAAAGGAATCGAATGAAAATAATGTGGATTTCATAATGAACAGATTGCGATATGAAATGACACATAACGCGATTGCTGTGGTTGCCACTGAACAGTAGTAAACAGATGATCAAACAATAGAGTGATTTTGTACAGTAATTCATAACGTTCAGGTATTATATATTTCAGGTGAGAATAATTCATTTATTTACTTCCATAATAGTTAGTTTATTCAGCAAAACATACATTAGAACATAACTGGAGATTGCAAAAAGAACAAGAGATTGTCAATTTATAGAGCAGTTAGCAATGTGGATAGAACGATTGATGAAGCCAAAGCGCCATAGCCGGTGGAATATACATTTTTAACAGTAAGGCATTTGCCGATATCCCAGATCAAGTGGCGGATTCCATTAACAAAATGAAATGTAAATGGGAAAGCTATCATAAATTTACCGGCCATCAATGTTGGTGTACTGAAATTTGCTGCCTCAATCAATTGTACATAATAATTGAAATCATGTGGAGAACAAATAGCGCCAAATCCAAGAATTGTAAAGTAAGATGTCAATGCTATTCCTATAATAAGATAAAAGAAGATAGAACTCCTGCTAGAACAGTTACTATATTTAATATAAGAGCAAAAATACCGCTGATTCTATGAGAAATTGAGAGAATCGAGTTCATTTCAAATTTAAAAACACTTAAGTCTGGAGACTGCGGTCTACCGATACGTTGATTCCTCGTATACATGGATTCATCTTTAATTTCATCCTTTGATTGAACCAATTTCATAGAAATGCAGGCCTGTTGTCCACCATTAATTATTCCGATTGGATATCGACTTAGTTTTGGCAAAACCAAACGACTATAAAAAGACAATCATATTATTTATTGAAACCATTTACTTCTACTTTGACTACCTGGCGCTTATAATATGGCTCATTTGGATTAATGGAATTTGCTTTATTTAAAATCAAGAGAATAAATCCTTTTTTAGAATGAGCTCTATACAATCGCGTAAAATATTGAAACAATTTTGAGGCTGCTAAACAGATTTTATAGAAACCTGTAATTACTGATTAAAGAGATTCATTTGACTTTTGTTTCTTTCAGTGAGAAGTCGATGTCGATTAGATTCGATTCAATTATATATTTGTAACAAGTTATTAGGCTATATTAAAATGGGAATATTCAGCATGTTCAGGTTACTCAGGAACTATAATGTTCCGATTCGAAGTAATCTAATTGAATCCTGACAGCAGATAGATATTAATAAAATGTTTTATTTTTATAGAATTGTGTATACTCCCGCCCCGAAAGATGAGTTCTCTTGTATGGATCGACTTGGAAATGACTGGTCTCGATGTTAAAAAGGACAAAATTATGGAAGTGGCCTGTCTGATTACAGACAAAGATCTTAATATAGTAGCAGAAGGTCCAAATTTAGTAATTCATCAGAGCGATGAGGTGTTAGATGGAATGAATGAATGGTGTCGGACAACCCATGGCAAAGTAATTATATATACAAATTTGCCATGTTATAAATTACATATTTAAAACTATTTGTAGACTGGATTAACAGAGGAATGTAGGAAATCAACTATTAGCATAACTGATGCAGAGAACCTATTGTTAACATTCGTTAAGAAGTATACCGGTGAACGTGAAAGTCCATTGGCTGGAAACTCAGTTTACGTGGATCGCATATTTTTGATGAATGAGATGCCTATATTAAATGAATACATTCACTATCGTATAGTTGATGTGAGTTCCATTAAAGAGCTGTGCAAACGGTGGAATTCGAAAATATTCCATCAAGTACCAAAAAAGAAATTAGTTCATCGAGGACTCGAGGATATAAAAGAAAGCATAGAAGAATTGAAATATTATAAAAAATTTATGTTTATTTCTTAGTAAAAATAATAAAATCAACGAATCCTATTCTAACTTCTCTTAATTGTCCAGCATTGCCAAGATTCAATTACAATTGAATATTATCTGAGATTAAGGTTATGTATACCCTTGTTTTTATTTTCAATGAAGTGAGGAGTTGCTAGTTCTGGTCGAAAAAAAAATTAATTTTAAAAGTGGATCTTGTATAGACTGAAATAAAATGTGGTGTTCCATATTAAGAACTAGCAATGTAGTCATTAGAAATAGTTGGAGGACATTTTTAACAGATGCATACAAGTGCTCGGAATCATGGAACACAAGACTCTCATCGCCGGTATTATCGAAAATTAACTTGGACAGTTACTATTATGAACTGGATCAGAAGATGCAGCAATTGGGTAAAATAAGTGCTGTCGATGTAGATATCTATGTGAACAAGGTAACAGATGATAATCATCCCGATGAGATGAGTGATTTGGTGCACAAATTACGGGTATCAGAGGAAGCTACCAATATTTTAGATTCCACTAGCCATGCTATTATTCGCAACATGTTGGAATTTAATCATATTGATCAGATGTTTGATGTATTAAATGACCGATTGAATTACGGAATCTTCTTGGACCCATTCACAGCCAATTTAGCAATGGATAAATTTCTCAAAGCGAACGATTATAAATCAGCCGCTAGAATAGCAAGTCTATTAATGCTACAAGAAGATCTGGGGCGACCATTGACGAAAGAATTCTGTGTTTATGCAGCACTACAATTTTGTCAAAATCCTCAACCTTTTGTACAAGTTGAGGAAACTATAGAAAATCCCGGTCAAGAAGGAGGAAAGAAAAAAAAACCAGAGGAAAAGAAAATTCGTGTTAGATTTTTGCGTAATGAATATTTTGATGATCACTTTGATTTAGTTGATTCAAAACACTTAGTCGGAAAGACATTACTGATGTTGGGTGATCAATTGAAAGGAACAGTATCAAATACATGCAAACTATTAGGATTCACATTTTATCAAAAGTATGATGCTGGACTAAAATTCTTAGATGAATTATCTGGCAACCCTGATGTTTACAAGGAAGCCATTGACCTAGCATTGAAGCAATTAGGTGAAATTCCTGATAAAGCTGATGATGAAACTTTACAAAAATTTAGTTCTGCATTAACTGCTCTGAAAGCGACAAAATCAAATATGTTTGAAGATATTAAAACATTATTGGAAGACGCAGTGAAGACTAATGAGTCAATTGACATCAAAGAACAAAGAGAGGTAATCGAATATGCCTTTGATTATTTTTTCTTAAAATTATTTCAATTGTATTTTATTTTAGTTGCATGAATCCTTTAATAAATTGAGGTAAGCTAGACTAAAAGAAGAATTGGAACGTATGAATCGTGTACGAAGGTTACGTGATATAGAGAATATGTCTAAGGAAATGGAATTAGAAGAACAGAAATTATGGTTCTTTGATAAAGTGGATAAGATTGAATTGCAAATAGACAGTAAGAAAGTGTATTATCCAAAACGGTGGTTCGGTAAATTGAAGAAACCACGTCACGAAGATGTGGATTATGTACCACCGGAAATTCGATCAGATAGAAATTAAAATTGAATTGTAGATACTTTAATATAATGCACTTAGTAAATTTAACTATGGTTAATTAATTAATACAATTTAATATGTTCAATTATCAATCTGTTTTCATCTACAATTAATTTCATTGGTCTGAAATTGGTCGGACGAGTTTATAATCATTTCTTATGGCTCAATTCTATTATTTGGCATAATGAATAATATTTTCGATTTTGGACATATTTTGTTAACTTCATCATTTCTAATTTGCATAAATAATTGATCTGTTGGAATGACTAATGTTCCTTTAAGATTTCCGTTTCAAACATCGTTCCATTTCTGATGCTTCTTTCTGCATCTCAGCAAAATCGTTTGTAATTTGATCGAGATTCATAGATACATTTCTTTGTTTTTCATTATCAATCTGGTCCTCCAGTTCCCTTACCTCCCGCATGACGCTACCCGTATCCTCAACTAATTGCACTAAAGCATTACAATCTGTGTGAAGTGTGGCTAGCAACTTGTATGCCTTCTTTGAGTATTCATCTTTTTTGGCAGACTACAAAGAATAAATATAGTGATTTGAAAGCCAGATCAAGAATTATATTCGTTTTGCTTACTTTAAATATGAGATCATCAGTTACAGTAAATTGACGATCTAATTGGCCCGAGAAGTTATTAATTTCCTTTTGTAGGTCTCTGGTGTCCAGTAAAACTTTATCAATAATATCTTTTTGCTTATTTATATTTCCTATAATTTCCATAATACGCGAAGTATATGCCTTCCTAGATATATTTCGTGAATTTTTCTCATATTCGGATGTTAGTTTTGCATGCTGTTTTTGTTTCAATTTTATATCTTTCATGATATCATCATATTTGGCTCGCGTCGATTTAATTTCATCCACTACATGTTTTGTTTTCGACTAAAGTAATAAGTATATAAAATTAATAGAAATGAATAAAAATAAGGGTTTCAAATATACATTTTTCTTAGAGTTCTTTTCTTTAGCTCGTTCCAATTGTTCCAATAATGGTGTTTTATGATTCTCCCATTGTTCAGTTAATTTCTGAAATTTTTCTCGTGCCACTAGAATCATTGATTCCATTTTTGTAATATTCACATCAGGATTTTCCAATAGAATATGTGTTCTCTCCTTGATCTTATGTTCGGTTTTAATTTCACTGAGTCCTTTGCGTTCTGTCGAAGTTAGTTCTTTTACATCAGCAATTGAGGCAGTTAATTGATTGTAATTCGCTATATACTGCTCAATGGAATGTTTTAACTTAATTATATCTTCGTTCAGAGCATTTAAAGTACTGGTTGTTTTGGTTAATATTATTGGTTTATTTGGAACCACAGGTTTGTCAATAATGGCCTCAGATGATTCTGAATTTAGAGCCAGATTGAACATCGATGTAACATTTTTACTGCTAATCTCTTCAATTGCTGATATTTGTAGACGGTCTATTATATAATTATTGTCTACCATATTTTTCGATTGTTTTTGTAAATATACATCCTTATCATTTTTATGGATTATAGAAGCACAAAGTGTTTGACAGTCAGTTTGTTGAAACACGGTTGGTGAACGATTAAGCCAGTATTGACGTAACTCTAAAATTAATCACATTATGGAATTGTCTTAATTTACTGAAGATAAAATCTGAACCTTCTGATGCTCGAGCATCTCCGACAAAAGGTATATTCAAATCACAAGGCTGAAACTCAGGACCATTTGCTTGTAATGTAATAACATCACCAAATTTTCTGACACCAAATTTATTACAATATTGCGGTATCCATGCTGTGTTTGATTGAATTTTTATGTTACGTATGATGTCTTGTTCAATCTCATCGATTGGATTCAAAGGTTTGGACGATACTATCTTTTCATTCTCTCTGGGAAGTCTTTCAATCAAGTACATAAATACCCGACGAACTTCCACCACATTCGAGTACAAGAATGTCTGATAACCAATGTCTCCTCGAAATCCAACACCCTACAAAAAAGGAAATAGATGTTAACTCATTGAACCAAAAGTAAATAATTTACTGTACTTTGCAAGCTTCTGCCAAAGTAGTTGCCACCGAGAATCGTTGAGCCATATTGGTTGGTAATTTCTGTGGCAGACTGAGTGATGGATTGATCAGCATAAGGCATTTTGCAACCATTTCTATCAACAGTTCTGGCGAGAATTTAGCTAAATTGGTTATGCTATTATCAACATTGCTGCAACGAAGAAAATGGGTGGAATAAATCAAAGTAAACACATTAAAAATAAGATTGTTACCAGCCAATTTCGTGAAGTGTTTGGATGATAATATTATCAACCTCATCCATAATTCTTAAATTAACTAGTTACCACACAACTTAAATGCTCCAATGCAACCTAATTTCTAAGCGAATAAGGCCAGATAGAATTGATATGAACAAGTGTTATCACTTATCTTTTAGTTAATCTAATTTACACATTTTCATTTCACTTGTTCTGAGTAATGTTCAAGATAATAAGCAGTTTCTTATTTTATGGTGTTTCTTGAATTAACTTTTTATGGTTGTTTCAGTGAAACAGCTGTTTTATGGAAACAAAAATGCAATGTAATAGAAACCGCATACAGGTAATAATGCATATACAATTGTTATCCTGCATGTATACCAATGTCCTTTATGTATCATATAATTACCAGTCTTCTGTGACACTAAATTATCGTTGGATGTCTATTTAAATTTACTAAAATTCTATCAATATTTGCACAATAAATATTTTGGTTTCGTTAGATTAATTTAATTTGTAATCCCCTCCATTCGCAATGAAAACCGTTCTCCATGAATGTAGTTGTAGTTGAGTCGCACGAAATTTATATTGTGCAATTGTCTGATTATTCGCGTAAAACAACGTGGTAACAACTTGTTTCCGATTTGGAACCGAAATTTAAAGCGAAGAAAGTGCACTCATTTTAATTAATATTACTTAAATTGTTGAAACGATTGCATTAAATTTAGTCGAGTTATGACCAGTGAACCAACAGCAAAAAAATCAAAGATGCCGTCCGCATTAGAACAATTAAAATCTGTGACTACAATTGTTGCAGACACCGGTGATTTTGAGGGTGAGATTGAATTTGTTAGCAACTTGTTAATTGTGAATTATTGCAATTATCCAGAATAATTGATAGCATATTAATTTGGATAAATAAATAAATCGTTAAGGCGTAATTTGAACTAGTGAAGGTGACCCCATCGCATGTTTGGAGGCTCCAGCAAGTCGTGGAGTCTCAACGAGGTCTTGACGCTAGTTTTGTTTTAAGTGTAGTGTCGCTGACAATTGTGATACTTAAAAAGGTTATCGGTATTTCAATTTAACAAGAGTAAACCTAAATTTCATTAACATTACTATCTATGTAATCTAAGTCTGTAATATTGTTCATGTGCTGGTAACTATTTTGTATTGAATGTACCAGATGAAGAATATTTAAATTACGCTTGGACTTGAAACCTTTCACTCAGACTTAGGCTGGTTGCTATTGACCTAGTTGCAATGTGACTAAACATTGAATTTTAATGGATTTAGATTTAATGAATATTATTAGAGATTAATTACAAATAGATAATATCTTATTGCAGCAATGATTGCCTACAAACCAACCGATGCAACAACAAATCCCTCTTTGATTCTGTCAGCAGCAGAGATGTCTCAATATCAGCATCTCATCGAATCGGCTATAAAATTTGGCATGAAAGCAGGAGAGTAAGTATCATCTCTTTAACATAAAAGAGGAATTTAGAAATATATTTGATTAGATAAAGTAGCAATATAAATAAAATAATATAGTTCCTTAATTTAAAAAGATATCATAGTCTCAGTAAATTAAATAATTTTTCTCTAATTATTAGTACCCTTGAGGACCAAACTACTGAAGCAATGGATACATTGTGCGTCCTTTTTGGTTGTGAAATTTTAAAAATCATCCCTGGTCGCGTATCAACGGAAATTGATGCACGGTATAAATGACTTAATGCATATTAATATAATGTAAAATACTTAATTGTTATTCTGTATGGTTTTAGATTATCATTTAATAAGGAAGCTAGCATTGCCAAAGCATTGAAGTTGATTAAGCGGTATGAAGAATTGGGTATCGACAAATCGAGAGTATTGATTAAATTGGCTTCTACTTGGGAAGGAATTCAAGCTGCTCATACATTGGAATCACAGCATGGTATTCATTGTAACTTGACATTGTTATTTTCATTCGGTCAAGCAGTGGCTTGCGCTGAAGCTGGAGTTACGCTTATATCACCGTTTGTTGGCCGCATTTTAGATTGGTATGTGGCCAATTCCAATACCAAGTCGTATGCACCAGAAGATGATCCTGGTGTTATTTCAGTAACTAAAATTTATAATTACTATAAAAAATTCGGTTACAAAACTGTTGTAATGGGAGCTTCGTTCCGTAACACGGGGGAGATAAAAGCATTGGCTGGATGTGATTTGTTAACAATTAGTCCAAAATTATTGGGAGAATTGGAAGCATCAACAGATAAAGTGCCTGTGATGTTAAATACTCAAACAGCGAAGGCAGTAAATATCGAAAAGATTAAAATGGATGAGGCTACATTCCGATGGATGTTAAATGAGGACCAAATGGCAAATGACAAGCTATCTGAAGGTATTCGTAAATTTGCTGTTGATCAGCGCAAACTTGAAGAAATGATACGAAAGCGAATTACGGCTGCTTAGATATTAAATTTCTAACAGAATTATTTTTTTATTCATTGATTTCTTTTTGGTATAAAGTGAATTATGTTATTTTGGGATACACAATAGTTTGTTACATTAATAAATTGGAATTAAACAAAAATTGCAATACTTTTTCTATTCTATATTATAATCCTAATTGTATGTCGAAGTACAAATTTCCATTATATTAATGGCTTTCACAAACACCAAGACAAATGGTAAGAAAATTAAATGCGTTTAATAGAGTGTTCATACAATCAGTTTCAATATATTTTTGTGCTAAGAGACAGATAGTTATATCTAAATGAGAATAGATAATAATTACAACGTTTAAACGGCTGCCTTCGAAGATTGTGCTGTAATTGTTTTATGTCTCAACTTCTTTATCCTTTGAGCACAATAGATCCTTAATAGAATTGCTATAAATATCACGGTAATTCCAAAAATTCCTAACGTAGATACTCGATGGTTGTATAATATACAGGATAAAATAATAGAT
The DNA here is from genome assembly GCA_001014335.1 of Coboldia fuscipes. Taxonomy (NCBI): domain Eukaryota; kingdom Metazoa; phylum Arthropoda; class Insecta; order Diptera; family Scatopsidae; genus Coboldia; species Coboldia fuscipes. The sequence continues at coordinate 122,206 of JXOR01000141.1, read as the reverse complement.
GCTGCCTAAAAGTGAAATAACAATGAATATATACATGTTCTATATTTTTTATGTATTATTAGAATGTTACCTGTCTGGTTGTCATTATAATTGTAAAAACAACTGGGCCAAATGAAGCAATTGTATAAAATATGAATAATTGGCCAACAGCTGAACTAATTGATAATATCAAACAGTCAAAGATAAACGTAGGGTGCTAAAATTAAATAAAAGTAGTTATCATATAATACATACAAATGTAATAATAAGTATTATACTTCTGCTGCAAACACCCAGGATGAATGAAAATCACCTTGATTTATAAGTGAAATTGCCGTAAATACGGTACTAAATACATTCACTCCACACATCATCTCCATTGATGTGATTTTATAAGTTTTGAATAGTTTTCCTTGCCAATTTGATGTAAAACTATCAAAGAAAATGTATGATCCGAGCAATATTATACCAGTCATAGTGGTAATAGCTGCCGTTTGCTTACTCTCTTCATTACCGTAAAGAAATAAAATCATTCCACACGATATCATCACAGCAGTACAGTATTCATAGAACTCATATTTGGTACGCGACACTAGTTTCCCCATTAACATTACAGGTATCACTTTACTGGACTTAGCTAATACTTGTGTAGGAAAACTGACAAATTTCAATGCTTCATATTGGAACCAGGCACTGAATATATTCGATATCGATGCAAATGAATACTTATAGAATGGAATTCTATCTGATTTTCTGTTGTCCTTGAAGAATAAATAGGCAAAACCAATCGCGACAGCAAGTACTCTGTTTGAGAATACTAAGAACTGGGAATCTGTAAATCTATTGGTACCGCCGTTCAAGTTTGCATATTCTTTTGTCATGATTTTTTCCTGCAACGCACCCCATGTCAAGTAACTAGTCATTAGACCAAAAAAACAGTATAATAGTTTAAGTAATTCGGGTACGGATGAATCACTTGAAGAATTATTTGTCTTGTCTATGGTTTCCGGTAACAATGCCGATCTATCCTCAGCGAAACAAAAAGATATTGTGCGCTTAATAATAGTGGGATCTGAAAAAAAGAGCATTATAAATCTTTAGTTGTAAGCACCACAGAGCAATCTAGATCTTACCATTGCGCTCTAAGTACTTTGTTTTTTGGACATATTGTAGAATTAGATAACCAGGTGCAAAGACACAGAGATAACCAAATGAATTTAGTCCAAGTTTGTATAGCCATCGCACTTCAGACGGTTGCTTTTCAATTAATTGAGACACACTCTGGCTAAGTGTACCATCATCAAGGGAAAATTTTAGAATGTTTTTTCCTATTTCCAATACTGCTATAGATATTAAAATGATGACACTGCAAAGATACAAATGATACAAATATTGTTATTCTATTTAATTTTTAATATAAATGCCACATTACCAAATAATTATATCAGGAACTATATTTCTAGCCATTATATTAATATACGATTGATTATATATAAAACGCCAGTGGAAGTGAAGATGCCAGCTAATTATCTCCAACGAAGTAAAACATTCCACTAAACATTATTTCATTTAATTGATCTAATTTAAAAAGTTAACACATTTACACGTATTACACATTGTTTTATCCATAAGTTTGGAATTTAATTTCAATTTACGTTAATTAAAGTTTAATCAGGTGAAACACTTGGCTTACGACGTCCCTTCACAAGATAAATTGAAAAGCACCAGAGAAAGAGTTAAGCCATTCACTAGAGGTTCACTTTCGTTATTATTAGTTGAACTAGATTGTTGAAAGTTAATTAAATAGTGTTGTTTTTGTTTTTGATGATCACATTATGATGATGCCACAGTTTCATTAGGTAAAAAATGGTAAAAACTGTTCACATAAATTTAAATGATCTGTTTTCATTAGACCAATCGATGCTTTAGTTTCATACCGACTTAAAAGGCAAATGTGAATTTCGAGATATTCGTATTTGAAATTTGTTAAATGGCGTATAATATAGGGAAAAACAAAAAATGTTTTTCAACTTTAAATCACTTTGTTCAGTGATTAGGATCCGATCTGTACCATTTTAATCCAGGACATAGATCTTGATGTCCTACGTGTCATCGTACAATGTCTCTGTTTAATAAGTTTATGATGTTATGAAATTGTAGTGCCGTGAGAATACGAATTGTTTATAAACAAAAAATTGTTTCAAAACCTTCGGCAACCGAACGAATGTTGAGAAGAAACGAACTAGCGGCTGTTCAGTCTCGTGTTCTCAACTTTCAACTTCTGCATCGTGATCCATATTTTAGGACGATATGGCTGATACCAATAGTGAAAAGTTATCCAAAAAGTAAGCAATTAAGATTAGACCAACTGGTTTTCTTAAATTTTTATAAAATTCCTTGATTGTGCTCCTTGACTGAAGCCATATCGAGGTTATATCTCTTATGTTTTGGTGCACGTGTACAAGAATTGGCATTTTCTTCAATCCAAGAACAGAAAGTGTGATAAATGAAAGTTATTATTATTATTGCATCATTTGATTTTTTCTGTATATTTAATTTAATTCAATAATTTCATTGTGATATCTACAATCGCGAACAATGTTCTACTTGAGGAATGTTGTATGCAAAGCATTAGCCCAAAAAAATGTAAACTTGTATATTAACTCAATTCGAATTAGTTCCGCGTATCCAATCAGGCATAAATCGTATGTTGGTAGCAATTTTAGATATGAGTAATTTAAACGATCCTTTAATTTCTACTTCCAGCGAATTAAAACGGCGTCTAAAAGCCGAACAAAAGGCTAAAGAGAAAGCCGAAAAAGAAGCGGAACGTCCTAAACCAGCAACAGCTGAGAAAAAGGCTGATAAAATTAATGAAGAAGATATTTCCCCGAATGAATATTTTAAATTGCGAACAGCTGCTGTAGCTGAACTAAAGAAAAATCCTGAAACTCATCCGTATCCTCATAAATTCAAAGTGACTACATCGCTTGAAGAGTTTGTAACTAAATACAATAGCTTAACTGATGGAGAAGTACTGGATGATGTTAAAATCAGGTTAGTTGTATAAAAAGAGAAAAATTGTTGATTATCTTATTTGTATACCACACATTTTAGTGTTGCTGGTCGAGTTCACGCAATTCGGGAGTCTGGAGCTAAACTCATCTTTTACGATCTTCGTGGAGAAGGTGTCAAACTACAAGTAATGGCCAATGCCAAATTGTATGAAACTGAGGCTGCCTTTATCGCGGACACTGATAAAATTCGACGTGGAGACATTATTGGTGTGGCTGGTTCACCTGGTAAAACCAAGAAAGGCGAATTATCAATTATACCTAAAAAAGTAACTTTCAGTTTATACATATATTGGTTGGAGACGTTATATAATTAAAATCAATTTGATTTTAGATAACATTATTGTCACCATGTTTACATATGTTGCCGCATTTGCATTTCGGCTTAAAAGACAAAGAGACAAGATTCCGTCAGCGATTCTTAGATTTGATATTGAACAATAAAGTGCGAGAAACCTTCCACATTAGAGCTAAAATAATTGCGTACATTCGACAGTTTTTCGATCAGATGGGCTTTTTAGAAATTGAAACGCCTATGATGAATATGATTGCTGGTGGTGCTACAGCGAAACCGTTTGTTACACATCACAATGAATTGAATATGGATTTATATATGCGAATTGCTCCAGAATTGTACCATAAAATGGTAGTTGTTGGTGGATTGGATAGGTAAGCATACATCATAACAGTTAATTATATGCAATCGGTAATCATTTTATTTCATTTTAGAGTTTACGAAATTGGAAGACAATTTCGTAATGAAGGAATCGACTTGACACATAATCCCGAGTTTACAACTTGTGAATTCTATATGGCTTATGCCGATTATAATGATATACTTCAGATGACAGAAGATCTGTTGTCGGGTATGGTCAAGAGTATTCATGGGACTTATAAAATCAAATATCATCCTGAGGGCCCAGAAGGCCAAGAAATGGAAATTGATTTTACTCCACCCTTCCGGCGTGTGTCAATGATTAAAACTCTCGAAGAGGAATTGAATGTTAAATTTCCAAGCTTGGAAACATTGAATTCAAAAGAGACGAATGACTTTTTAAATAAATTGTGTATTAAGCACAATGTCGAATGTCCACCACCTCGAACATCCGCTCGAATGTTGGATAAGTTGGTAGGAGATTTTATTGAAGAGAAATGTATTAATCCGACATTTATTTGTGATCATCCTCAAGTAATGAGTCCGTTGGCTAAATACCATCGCAGCATTCCTGGACTAACAGAACGCTTTGAATTGTTTATAATGAAAAAAGAAGTGTGTAATGCATATACGGAATTAAATGATCCAATGGTACAACGGGAACGATTTGAACAACAAGCGGCTGATAAAGCAGCCGGTGACGATGAAGCTCAACTAATTGATGAAACATTTTGTACCGCTTTGGAGTATGGTCTTCCGCCAACTGGTGGTTGGGGAATGGGAATTGATAGATTGACCATGTTCCTTACTGACATGAATAATATTAAAGAAGTACTTCTATTCCCAGCAATGAAACCCGATGATCCCACTAAAGGACAACAAACCACAGAAGAAACCGAACCAATTAATAATTAATTCATATTAATTTTAATGTGTGAAATGATTTTATAATAATAAATAAATTTCATCATATAATGTGGAACAAATCTCTCTATAATCCTCTGAGTCTGTCTTTCAGTAGATTTCATTCATGATACAAACAACATACATAAAACATAATGATTGAATTTGTAATTCATAATCATTCGTAAATATTAATTGGTGCCGGTGGCATTATGACTCAGAACGATGAGATTGTATTGTCATAACGATTGAGAAGTTTCCATAGTTATATTTTTGAAGTGATTTGCTTTCAATGACTGTGTGTGACTTTATTAATATGGGTAACACGCAATAGATACCTTATGATAAAATTAATAAAACAATGATTTCGGACTGAAAGAGTTAAATCATAAAACATGTCCGAATGGACATCTACTTCCTTATTCCTTTGATGGGAATCTAAGACCAAGATTGTTCTTGCTGAATTCTTCAGGAGTCCAATCGTTGAACTGGTTGATTCCTTGTGAGTAAGTGATTTCACCAGCATCAAACTTTTTGTTGTGGGCAACGATTTTATCTAAATTTTCGGCAAAGATTTGGTAACGTTTTGCGTCCTCATCGACAGTGTATTCCTTTTCAAATTTGGTCTAAAACAAACCAGATAAACAATTACGCAGTGTTAGTTTTTTTTTCACTTTTCGGTCAAATATCTCACTTTGTAGTCTTGCCACAGAGCCTTTTTGTCAGAAGACTCGTTCACATTATCTAATGATGATAGAGATGCTATAACGACCAATAAATGTTCAATTAAACAAGTGTTTTTTAATATTGGAAATTCTTACACATTTTGACCGGATTCAAATCCTAAGCACTAAATGAAAGTGTATTTGAAAAATATTATCAATTATTATCGTTTGACTATTTGAATCACTTTTAAATATTATACTTAAAGGATAGGATATAATTACATTTATTTTATATTTTAAATTTAACACCACTCGTAGTTTTACGGTCAATAGAATAGATTCCGCTTTTGTGTGTCACCGGATAAGAAGAGACGCCGTTTTTATAGGACAATTTCTATATTCCCGTTCCCAATCGATAGATTTTATACAAACTTTCTACGGTTATGTGGCAATACACTTCGTTTATTTGAGACAAAATTTCGGTATACCGGTCCGGACCATTGCTGATGTTATTCGCAGCTGTTTTAGCCGAAATCAGTTCGGCTCAGTCCGCCTTGCCGACTGTGATTAGTGAGTTCGCCTGGCGAAGAGTGTTAAATTGTGTGATTGAACAATCGAAAGTATCTGTGATTTTAATTATTAAATTATTATTTTTTTCATTTAATTTCATTGTGAATATAATTGTAAAGTGTTAATAATCATTCCAACTATGTTATACAATACACGTAAGTTGAAAAGTATGTGTATTTTTACGAAAATTTATATTTTCGGGAATTTGGATTCCGTAAATCAACTTCATTGTTTACGTATTCCGGAGGGGCTCAATTGTGCGCCATTTTTCCAGCCGGAATCGGATATTTTGGCAGTTTTCAATTTATTTTTTCAAAAATTAAGAATTTTACATTCAAATTTAAATCAATTAGGTTATGATTTATGCGATTGGTTGGCATATAAAATTCATATAGTAGTATAGTTTACAGTGTTTCTACCGCACAGATATTTCTAACCCTTTTTCATGAAACTATTTCATTCTGTTTTCAGTATGTTTAATACTTGTTGGTCTGCTCTGGGGTGGAACGAATCCATTAATCAAGAGAGGATCAAAAGGAATAGATAAAATCAAAGCTCCTAATCGAATTAGTCAGTTCTTCCAAGAACTGAAATTTTTATTTACAAATTGGAAGGTAACTTTCTCATTTTAATTATTTTGGTAATTAATTGATTTCATGAAATTTGTATTTCAGTATTTACTGCCATTTTTGTTGAATCAATCTGGAAGCGTAGTATATTTCTTGACCTTAAGCAATGCCGGCTTAAGTTATTCCGTTCCTATTGCGAATTCTATTAGTTTTGTATCAACAGCTATTGTTGGGAAACTGATTGGTGAAGATAATGTCGGATGGAGTAAGTCTTAAAATTTCTCTTTTTAATTACAATCGTTTACTATTTTCAAATCACTTTTACAGGATCCATTCTGGGAATATGTTTAATTTTAGCTGGAATAACAATTTCAACTGTTGATAGTGTAATGAATTGAATATAAACATCAGTCATTTAATTATAGACAGTAGTGGTAAGTTCATATTTTAATTATTCCTTATTGTAGTCAAGTAAATATTACAATCGTAATGCTAATTTAATTATCTAGTACTTCAGTATACTTAAAATCAGTTTTATGTTATATGGCGTTAACAAATAATATGAAAAAAGAAAGAAACTAGAATATCATTATAGTAGTTTGTCATTCAAATTATGATAATTCAATATCTGTGCCAACAGATATAAAACGCTTATTTAAAAAAAAACATCAACATTCTATAATATGGGTAAACATTATTAATGCCTAAATAATTGATTTTGTTAATGCCTAATTTCTATGATGGTATTCAATGATTCCATCGTCGATATGAACCACTTGATTCATGACTGTATGATTTATCTTTTGATGATGTCCGTGGCATCGTCGGATAACCAGAATTTGATGTACTCATCACAGATGAATTTCTGGTTGGTGAACTACTATCATCTTTTGAATAATATTTCTTAGTCGGTCTACCTAGAGTACTCGATTTAGTCTCCTTTTTCAATGTTCTTGGTAGCGTTTGTGTTCTCGTTTTTTCCATGGATTTTGTATCACGGTTGTATTTCATGTACTTGTGAGGCTAAAAATGAAATTCCATTTATTTAATTTAGATCAATTGAATAATATAATTCAATTAGTATGACTTACTGTACTCTGTTGTGAATAATTGATTTCATATCCTTCACTAATATGTTTTGGAGTCCATGGCGCTAACATTGAAACTGATCGTGAAACGGAACGTTTCATTGGCTCTTGTTTTTGTTTTAATTTTGTTGATGATAATTCTTCTCGTGATGCGGCTCTTCTTCTGGCATTCAACACGTACGGTTGAGGTATTTCGCCAACTGTAGTTGCGTGTAGATAAACAACGCTACGTGAACTGTGTTGACTTGAGTCACCTTCTGTACCAGAGCTATCATGTATACGATCTCGTTCACTAAAACAATTTATATTCAGTTAGTAGCTCAGTGAAAAGTAATTCGTTGATTTTTAGATTACCGTGAGAAAGCACGACGTCGTTCAAATGCTCTAGCTGGTTTTTGTGGTCCTGGTGGTGGTTTTCTATTATCATTTTTAACTGAACTCTCCTTAAGTGGAGTTCGCCTCACACCGTCAACGGTATTTCGTTCACCACGACCCTTTGTTTCAAACATGTAACGTTTCTCTTCGAATGGTAGTTCATTTTCAATATCTTCCTCATATGATGAATTATCCTTAAGCAACGATTGACTTCGATATGCTGATATTGAACGACTTGCTGGGTCTGGTTCTGTGCTACTGTGGCGACTTCTCAATTTAGATTTCGTACCAGAAATAGATGAAATGCCGCCCAGTTGATGTTTCTGTTTCTGGTTGCCGCTATGGAATTCAGTATCTGATGCACTCTCTGATATATCATGTAAATGACGAGCATTGGCCATCTAATAAGTAAACGTGAAATCATTAAAAATTAAATCTGGTAGCAATTGTTAGCTTATATATAATGAATATAATTGCGTGTTTTTTTCGCATATAAATCGTAAAGGTGATAATTACATGTAAATGTTGCATTGATTTGCTCTTTATCTTGTTCGCGTTAACAACTCCATTTGTTGAGTGGTCTTTTGGTGTCATTGCATCCAAATCATAAGCGCTACGTGAATGACGATGGCTACGTTCCAATGTTTGTGTATATAACGGTTTCCTAGGTCTGTTTCCAAATGGAACAAAACAGAGGGAAATAAAAACATACGACATTAATAAACGTTATCCCCCGTGTAAATGTAAGTAATTACAATAATTTATGAGCGACCAAAGGAACAAAAAATAAAATAAAATCACATAAGCAGTATAAGAAAGAAAGAAAGAATATAAAATGCTAACAAACAGATTCCATTGTTCATTATTAAGTATAGTTTACCTGTACATAGTTGTTGTTTTCTTTGATATACTGGCATTGGATTCAAGATCGGTGTCCCCAAAGAATCTTAAATTCTTCGATTGAAATTGACCTACTCGGCTTCCATTTGATTTTGTCTTTAAACTGGAGAGTTCTTCTTCAGTTGTTGTTGTGTCATGCTAAAAATGATTGTTGTTTTATTCTCTGATATGTTATTATGTACATAATTTTTTGTCATCGTCATATTATTGATTTATGTTTCAATGTGTTTTTGCAATGAAGATGCATTTATACCTATTAACCTTTTGGTTATTACTTACCTTTACATTGTTCTTATTTTTTCTTGATAAACGTTCAAGTGATTTAAACCAGCCAAGTTTACTGCCAGTCGATTCAGAATTATTTGATTGTGCCAATGTACTGATACTCTTTGTGCTCTTCTGTGATGAGGTGCGTTTCGGTATTGGACTAGCTTTTGGGGTTGATAGTCTTCGACGGTTAGCAATATCGGGTACCTAAAACAACAACAAAAATCATTAGAAATTCAATTTTATGAAATGGATAAGAAGCTTTTCATTTGATTTCATATATTCGACATTTATGGTAAACCAATTAAATGAATCACAGCATTTTGTTGTTTTTGTATGACGAAATTGAAAATTCAATTCACTTGAGACATAAAACATATAAAAATGATTAAATGGGGATATGATGGATGAATAATTAGGTGGAATGAAAACATTTATGTATATGATATTAGAACGAATTGAATGGCCGGAGGACACAAGAATAAAAGAATGTTTTTGGTTGTTCAGATGTCGGCATCTGATAAACAGTTCTTTTTGTTAAACAGACACAGGAATCTGTTTTAAGTAGAGAAATGATCTGATGTACATCAAGTGGCTTCTGAATCAGCAAAACAAAAATTTCATGTCACTTCATCCAATTCATTCATATCATTACATATTGGCCAACATGAACAACGAATTTCTCGTGTAACTGATTTTTTAAACGTTTTTCATTTTAACAAATGTCGTTTTGTTATTGATTTGGATGATTATTCGTGGATTTCCATGAGATGGTGGAATAATAAATGTGAAGCTGAAATGATATATTACTGTGAACGAGATTTAAAATGACTGATGTAACCATAAGGTGAATTCATTTCATATTCAGAATCACCTTATTAGGAAGATTGAAGGTCGATCGCGATATTGAACTCATCCAGTATGTAACTATGAGCCAATCGATACCATATGTCATTTTTCTCGTTTAATTCATTATTAAATTAAGATGATTCGCATATAATTTTTATTCTAATTCGATTAACTACTACCGTATATACTAAAACAGTGCCGTTCAATGGAGAATATAATTGACATAGTGACATAATATGATAATATCTGTTTAACTGTTTCACGCGTTTCTTGACAAATAGTAATCTGAATATGAGAACACAGAAAACTAATTTACAACTTCGGTGACAAATTTGTTTTTTTTTTCTTTCGCTTTAATTTACTTTTTAAATTGTAAATCAAAATTATTTAATCTTTTAATAAATTTTCACGATTTATTTCCAATAAAAAAAAAATTCGTAATTTGAAATTGTAATATGGGGAGTTGTTGGGTCGTGTAATAGATTCAATAGTTTCATTTTAAATATATTTTTATTATGGCGCAAATGAAAAAATGCATCGATCGGACATGGCAATCATTCTAAAAGTCGTGGCTCATAAATGTATAATCTATAAAAATAAGTAAAATAAATTCGTAAAGAAATCGATATAATTTTAATCACCTTCTAGTTGGTACATTGGTTTAAATGGAATAAGACACTATTGCTCTATATAATTTTACTTTAAAAAAAATGGTTAAATACAAAATATATCACCGAATTTGGTATAGAAAATGAAAGTTGTTACCATTTAGTTTAATTCTTATGCATTACAACATTTAGGTAACATATCCATAAAATTTAACGGTGAAGTCAATTAATTTAATTGCGCTCCCATATATTATTGATAATTTTTTTTTGGCGTGTATTTGCGTTAAATTTCGGTGTCTCTAGTCTAATGTTAGTTTTCTTTATTTTTATTTTTGGGAGGTAAATACATGAAAATGAAATAATTGTGATTTTAGATGACTAAAGTTATTCATGTAATTTTCCTTTAATTAGAGGTATAATGGCCAATATTTTATATTATGGAGTCGTGTGTCTGGTGGTCTTCTAGCAGATATCATCGATTGACCAAAACATAGTTAACCTATGCAACATATTAAAACATTTCGTGTTAATAATAAAATTTCATTGAGTTTTCTGGCACAAATCTGATGTTGTTACTCTTTAAAAAACATAGAGAACATAATTGAAACACATTTATTTATGTTTGTCGCTTTAAATGGTATTAATGGAGCCAAGAAATTATATAGCAAGTAACGATCAAATTGCCGTATTTAAAATCAATTAAATCTATAAAATTGTTTAGTTTGCCGACTAATTGTATATTCAGTGAACTTTTTAAGTGTGACTTGGTTGAATTATTTTTAAGTAAATGCTAGTCAGTTGAGAATTAACTTTTTACCTTCTGACACCGGGTGAGGTACACATTTCACTTAATACCAGAGTGTGATTTACAAAAAAAAAAATATTATTTGACTTGGTAACCGAATGGGAAACACAGTTCAAGGTTTTGATGAACAATATATCATAAAAGAGACGAAGTAATAGCATTATGTTGAAGAATAATAACGAATAATCATGACATATAATTTCGATGCTCATCATCTTTTTCCATTCCGTTTTTTTTTTTTTTTTAATTTTGTTGTTTTTTGTGGTGTTGAATAGTTGAGAAGAAACTCTTTGATTCTCTGGTAGCTTTTTATTCATGGATTGGGGGTTTTGTGTTACCCAGATATTAATGTTTTATTGTTTAACTGAAAAATCACAATCGTGTTCTTTTGATTTATGTTCTTAACTAAATGGTGACTTAATAAACATGTTATTTCCGTTATGGAATCTAAATCAATTTAATAGTAATTAATCAAACAGATAGAGCAGATTAATAGAGTGGCAAACATTCAAGTGATGTTCTTCCGTTTTTTGATGCAAAGTCATTAATTTCTTTTCTTTAAATCATAAGTGAAACTTTTAAATCAACGTAAAAATGGTTTGGTTTTATTAATTCTTTTTATTATTATTTTTGTTAAAGAACAAAAGTTTAAGTTTTTTCTTTAATGCAGTTTTCTTGTTGAAAGGAATGTAATGGTTCTTGATGGATTTTATTGCGATTTATTTCTGTTTTTCGTTATAATAACCATAGAATTTAAACGCAGCTTGAAGTCTAATGATGGGAGAAAATATCATCGTTATTATGTATTTTTTTTTCATTTGACCATTAAAAGAAATAATAACATTTAAACGAACGAATTTATTGAAACGCTTCGAATGATCGTCTAAATTTGACTTTTTTTTTGTCCAAATGAAATTTTAAGAAATAAGACAAAGTCTTGTTGGTATAACCAAATGCTAATTTCTTGGAGAAGATCAGAACGTCAATAAAACTGAAGATTTCCATCTAATTTATATATTTTTGGAAAGAACCGGTTAATTTTTTTTGTCTCTACGTTGTTTAATTTATTCAAATTAGCGGATTTATATAATGTTTTTTATATTTATTTATTTTTTCGGTTTCCTCACTCACTGGCATCGTCTTATTTATTACAACGAAATTTTCGTTGTTATAGGGGATTTCGTTTAAAAAAAAGTTTTATTCTTTCTTAATTTTTTATCATTTAATGTTAAGAATTAATTTTGCATTTATTTTTTTATTTCTGTTATTTACGGACTTAAAAAGAAAGGAACGAAGAATAATTTAGTAAAACAAAATTGATAATATTTTCGACCGATGAGAGGTCGGGGAAGATGTTTCATCCTTCCAGAACGTGAAAGAAAAATAATGAGATTCTTGTGTAAGAATCTGCTGATAAATCTTATAAATAATTATGTTTTTATTTTTTTTTTCATTTATATTTTGGGTTCAACTTTAAAGGGTTTTTACGTTACCGTGGAATTCTAGTGAATTCCCAGGTGCCTGTGAATTGATGTTCTTCATGTTTTTCCTATGTTACTTATGCGATTTGTAAAAACAGACACTTTTGATTCGCAGCGATGGTGCCAGTGATATGCGGTCCAGAGAAATTTTTATATTTCATCACGGTTGCAAATTTAATAATTTATTTTTCTTTTATCACATTGGTCTTCAGTGTTACGATAACAAAACGGTTTTCAACTAAGATGTGATTTATAATGTGAATAATATTCATATTTTGATTACAAGAAATTCTTACATGTGTTACGTGTTACACAATAAGATGACAATTATAATTAATTTTCATCTTGTATGTTTATTTGGTGTGACTAAATGCTGAGAAATTCGAACAGTACTGACTCCCACTGAGTGTTCTTAATTCACAATGAATTTGAAACAAGTTGGTGACACTCATTAGATACGTTTTGCCCACTACTTGGCATCAATTTTCATATGGCGCTTATCATAAGTAGATATCTAACGAAACGTTAAATCCAATTAGTTAAATCTTAAAAAGATCACTTTTGATCAAATGTGTTCACCCTTTACGAATATTTGGTTGAATTTACCTCGTTATTTTGGCTACCTAGTTTGACCCAACACGCACGAATTTAAAAGTCAACCAACCATCATTATTTTTATTTTCTATAAATTTAATCTTTCAGATATTGGATTCAACCTGAAGCATATTAGGCGAGTAGATTACTATATGATTTCTTGTGATAATAATCATGTTCTCGCGATCAATTTATTACGCGGGTATAACAAATCCAATGCCGCTGTTGCCAATTGTTGTACATACAACAAAAACGTTGAATAAGTTTTTAGCATTAAATATGAAAAAAAAAGAGAAAAAAATAAACGCTTAAACACACTCGTTTACATATGCTACAACATTATTTCTTTATTGAATCACTTATTTGGTGAAGAAGAAACCAGGTAACCTGTTCGAGCACATAATTGAGCTTATATTAATGGACTAGAAAAGAATGAATTGCTTTGAATAACCGCGTGGTGGACATTTAATGAATAGTCTTGCACATTGAGAAAAGAACAACAACAACAACAGCAACAAAAAAGCCTGCGGATTTAAGTTTTATTTTTTTACGTTTCTTTCTCTTTCTATGGGTACGTTACCATAGAAGAATTTGTCTCTAACCATCAAGTGTTTATTATGTTGTCTTTATCTTTATGTGCAAATCAAATTTGGTCTGTTAATATTATTTTTTATTCAAAAGTTGCTCGAATAATAAATACCTCCATTTGTACTTGAAGCCATTGCATAATATTTAAACAAAAAATTGTTTTAAAGTAATGTTCCAACTAATTTTTTGTTTCTTTATTATTTGAATATGTGAGAAGACAGAAATAAAAATGTTGAGAGTATGCGACAAAAATGGCAAATAACTGGAGAGTAAAGTGGATTTTCTGTTGTTGTACGTTATACTCATTAAAATGGACCAGTGAAATCTTATTTTAGAAATATTAGCGATTTGGTATCTGATATACAACAGCTAACGAATTGAAACAGTGTATAAGATTATGGATATTTCTTTAATCGTCTAATATTTAACTGTCCGTGTGGTATGGTATCTGTTTATGGTAATCCAATGACATTCATATGTTTTGTTGTAGAAATTAATTGACAATCCATAATTTCCATTAAAAGAGTTTTTGACTATATGCAAGACTATGAGATGTAATAGCCAATTTTATGATTGAAAATGCACACAATTTAAGACCATCTGGTATCATAAGATTTAATTTTTTTCTCGCTTTTTATGAAATTACTGTATTGTACCAATGGTTATTTTTATGTAGGATTTTTTTTATTATAATTTTTAATTTGACTCTTAATATGTTTCATTCAAGTTCATAATTTGATTTTATTGTGGCCAGTCAATGAGTATGAATGTCTGGCCGAAGGTAGCTCTTCCTTTTTTGGCAACAGTCCATGTTAAACTTTTTGTATTCGTTTAACAATAATTAATAATTAGCTAGATAATTGTTTATACCCTCGAGGTGGTACATTGAACTGAATTGAATTTAACTACACGATGAAAGATGAATTACATCAATTTTATTTCACCTTTTTAAAAACTTTTCTCTTTTACTTAAATTTTTATTTTGTAACTAATCGTGTGTGGTTATGAAATTTTTGATCAATTGTTTATTTAATTTCTTTGATTATTTATACTGAAATTGTGAGCCAATTGATAATAATCGATTTAATACAAAAAGACGGTTAAATTGGACTAAAGAAGTATTATGTGAATTCAATTAAAAATTAGGCTAGTTAGCGGATTCTTAATGCTTTGGTTGAAATTCAAGTTGATTTATTTGATGAATTAAAAGAGACATCAGATGTTGTGTCACCTACGTTTTTTTTTTTTCATATTCATACAGTGTAAATTTGTTCACAGTTGGGTGAAAGAAATCATAATCGTATTGAAATACATTGGGGTATTGTGTATAGATCCAAATCAGAATTATCCATTAATCAACCGTATTGTTTAAAATAGGACATTTCATAATTTCACATAATAGGAAGCACTGCCACTATTTTAGATGTGAAATTTAGATAATTGGCAATAGGCGAGAAATTACAATTTGCTCAACATGATGTACGTTTTATTATTATTATTATTGTTATTCATTGTGACTATGGGAGGTAGTCAAGGTGAAAAAATATAAAAAAATACTCGCTGGGTCCATTGAATTTGTACCGCAAAACATCTAAAACACACCAAATATTAAATTGATCACATTGAATTGATTGTTTTTTTGTTAGTGTTATTGTACCACAGCCACATTCGTCATAAACAATAAGAATTGATATTCATATTAACATAGCGGATTCTATGTTTTTCATCATAAATTGATCTCTTCTTGATATTAATAAATTAGATCAACACGTTTATTAATAATATTTCAATTGATCGTCATTGATTTCGTTTAAAATATATTCTGTTCTTTTATAAATGGTGAAAATTATTATAATTTCATCAATTTGGAACAAACATTTAAACCTCAATACAGCTAAAGTTCATCTATAATTGAAATCTATAATTTCATGTACTTTTTTTTGTCGATTACAAATTGATTGCGTATTCAAAAAAGAAAATTAATAATAAAGTCATGGTAGAATCAGTAAGTAATAACTAGATCAATTTAGTGAAATGTTTTATTATTGGTTAACAATCACTTCTGTTATAACAAAAAGAAAATACACCGAACACTTGTACGATGAATTGGCTAATAATGACTATAAAAGACTTGAGGACAATTCATAATATAATGATGACTTACCAGGGGCTCTTGTTGATTATAATTTCCTCTGTATTCCCTGTAACGAGATCTCATTTCATCTTCCCGTACCATGTACTTATCGTGTGAACCACTTCTTTGACTATCTGGTTTACTATTTGATGATTGCGTTTTCTTTTTTGATGTTGTAAATAATTGTTTTACCTTTTTGCACAGAATAATAGGAACAACGAAAAAAAAGAAAGAAATAAGGAATTGATTTCTCAACTATTTAGATTTTAAGAATTTCATTAAACTGTTTGTGTTACCTTTTCTAAACCGCCCAATTTCTTTTCACTCTTTATTGTGCCATTACGATTTTCTTTCGTTGATCCAGTACCACGGTCTTGTTGTCGTCTTAAGGTGCCCTCACTTGATTCATATTTATCAAGACGTGGATCAAAATGTGAACCATCATCAATGCTACGTTCACGATACGCATAGTTCATCATACGTTTGGTTGGATGTGATTCTTCACTATGTTTACGCTCCTTACGCAGGAATAGTTCACATGCCTTTATGTCATCATCAAATGTACGTCTTCGCCATCTAAGTTTTCATTACGTTTTGTTTAATCCAGAGAGAAGAAATGAATTTCCCACGCGCATTCATGATGAATTTTATTTTGAAATAGAAAAAGGGAATTATTTAGCATTTTATTTTATACATAGAATTTTTAATTTACTTCTGGTATTTCATATTTACCTGGATTGCATTTCACCGTTGAATGAATCTTTTCGATAATCATTTTCAATACCAGAATCACATTTTTCAAAGCTACGCTGTTGTTTTTTACCGCGACTTAATGTATTTTGCCATTTACCATTTGTATCAATTTCATCACGATGTTGATGATGCTGCTGTTGCTGCTGTTGCATAGGATAATTTAAACGTTGCGAATGATACTCTTTGTCATAACGTTCACCGCTTGGATATGAATCAAAACTGTAAGGTTCATAATCATTATCTCTTGATGGTTGACGATATTTATCCTGGAAATAACTAGAATCAAATTCCATATTCGGTTGACTAGCATAACGATGATCCTCAATATAACCCAAATTAATTTCATTTAATCGTGGTGACTTAAGACGTTCACGTGCCCGTGACTCAACCGTATATGGTTTACCATCAGCATCTAGTTTTGTTTCACTTTTGAATGTTTCTTTGTAACCGCCACCGTTACCATTTTGGTAATATTTTGTTTCATATTTAGACGATGTCATTGTTTTTTCTTTACGCGGTGCAATAATGTCAAGGTGGCTACGTTCTGGTGAATATTTATTTAATAAATCATTTGTATCCACTTTATGAAATTTAGGTCCTTCATCATAACCGGATGGTTGATGTGGTTCCAAGGAGCTATTCCTTAAATAGCCAACCGGTGATGGACTACGATATTCTCTTGATTTTTGTCGTATTTTTTTATTTTGTTCGGGTTGATAATCATTTGGTATAATATCGCGTTCTGGTGAATATTCATTTAACATTTCACGTGAACCTAATCGTTTTGTTTGAAATCGTGTCTCTAAATTCCTACGACGTTCACTCAAATCATTAAATTCGGGAAAATGTGTGTTCCTGAATTCGTCATAACGTCTTGTATCCATACCGTCTGCTTTACCACGATGCGATAATGGTATGTGGACTGGTGTCATTTCACGTATAATTGGTACAATTGGTGGCTCTTCAATTGATTGATTTTTATATTCATTACGATATTGTGTTGAATATGATCGACTATTTAATGTATCTTCTTCATATGGCCGTCGTGTTTCTAATCCAACACCTTCATCTTCATCACTATAATTACGTACTGGTTGGATATTATGGCCATTACGTTTTCTAGCTGGTGGTTTTGGTTCATCATTATCAAATTGATAATTGTCGCCAGTTTTATTATGACTAGTTGTATTACCATTATATCGATCTTGATCATTATGATGATAACCATTAATCGGTGTACGACTAGAATTATAACCACGAATCATTGTATCATCATCAATACCAAAATTATTTGAATTTGTTTTAATTTTTTGTTGTTTTGGATCGGCTGGATCACAGACCACCTGAGCGTAAATAATCTGTTGTTCGTTTGGACGGGTATATGAGAATGCTGGACCATTTAAATGTGGCGGTGGTGAGAAACGTTCCATTGAGAGTCGCTTTACCATACCATCAACTGTAAGTCCTTTAGTTAATGGCGGTTTTTCAGCTGGTTTTTGTGAACTGTGCATATCCTCTGTTGATTTTGTAAACGATTGTTTTGTTTTAAAATTTTCAATTATTGGTTTCGATGGTATCAAATCTAAATCGGATTGATTCGTATACCCAATATTGCCTGATTTATTTAATAAATTTTGGCTGTTTGCTGTACCTGTTGCAGATGAAGAGAATGGTAGTGGCGGTGGTGGCGGCGGGGAAGGTGGTTTCGTTAAATTTCTTAACTTTGTTGTTTCTTTTTGTTGATTTATGTTCGTGCTAAGACCATTTTTCTTATCCTTAATTATGCCTTTATTTCGTTTTTCGTCATTCGTTTGGCCGCTATTTAATTTTGTTTGTGGCGTTGTTATATGTTCTAAATTTTTTATTTGACGTTGTCCAGTTGATTTTGGTGATTTAAAAAATTCCTCCTGCGGTGTATTTTCAATAATTGGACTTAATTGAGCTTTTTTCGTTAAATTTGGACCGTCTTCACTTTCACTAATATGCCGTGTCCGTATTGTTGTACTTGGCTGATGTAATCGTTTTTCTTTTGTTGCACCACTGCCAACATCACTTTTGCTACGTTCAACACGTTTTCCACTGGTTATTTGATCTTTTATTTTACCCGAATCAATTTGATCTAAATTTGAATCACTCTTTCGACTAAATATATTAAATATTGATGGTTTTTTTGTTTTCTTGGCTGACGCGTCACTTACACTACGACTAACTGGTTTAGCTACAGCCTTTTTCCTTGATGGTAACGAATTAAATTTTGTTGCTGGATTATCGTTCACTGTGTAATGAATCGAAAACAAAATAAAAAATGAGAAAAGAATAAATAAATAGAAATAAAAACCAGGTAATGATCTTGTATTACGTACAATTAATTGAGTCAAATTGAAGGTGTAAAATGTATTACCAATAAGATATCGGTTAGTTTTGATCATAAAAATATCAATTAAATATTATTCTCTAATAGAAAAATATGAAAAAGAAAACCAATATATCGGTTAACTGTTTACTTTGCACTACATGGTTAGTTGTATTCTGTGTGGGTTAAGTTCTTGTATATTAAAACATTAAATGTAATCAACTGTAAAACAAAACAAAAAAATAAATAAGTAACTAAAATGACATCGCAAAAGTTTTTCTTATATGCGTGGTGGTAGCTCCCCATATAAGATTAAGAAACAGCATGAATCTGGTTATACAAATAATGATTATGCGGATACTTTAATATCTTTTTTTTGGGTTCAATAATAATCAAGTAGAGAACAACTACTGAGTCCGGGAGAGTTAAATGAAGAACAAGATATTGATATAAAGGAATAAAAAACAACTGTTTTATATTGAATAATAAAAAAAAATAAGAATTTAATATGAATCATACGGTGTATTGTGGACATTTTGATGTTAAGATCGGGGCGAGAAAAATAAAGTAGAAAATCATAAGAAAAAAATCCCAAATAAGAAGTACAAGAAGTAATATTCCAAAGAGAGAGGTGAAACACTTAGGTGTATAGCTGGAGAGACACAAGACAACATACGTAGTCAATTTAAATTACCTTTTTTCCTCTCATTTTTTCCGTGATGGATTTTTTCATTACCTCCACGACCTCTTACAGTGTCATTTCCTCCTTCGGCTGTACATTTAATACGCTCAGCTTGAGCTAATACTAATGCAGCCTCTTTTAATAAACCAGCTTCAGACAATGTTTGTGGTAATTGTCGTATCAATTGTTGCGGTTGTTGTTGTTGTTGTGAATGTTGACTTAATGTCTTCAAATTTGTCGAATAATTTTGATCGGTATTTGGTCGCGAACCTGAATTCAAAATATTTACAAATTTTTAAGTGCAAAGAAAAATAAAATAAAAGTTAAATAATACAGATTACTTAATGAATTGGTTTTTGATAAATTACACAGTGAATAGTGGAATACAATTGAATTGATTGCTTTTAATTTTGTGCTTTTAAAAGAATTCCATTCGTTTATTTTGTTTTCAACTTTATTTAATGAGTTTAAGCAAAGAAGCGTGAAAATATAAGAGACGACGATATTAAACAGGAACGAAATGGATTTAAAGATTTTCCGCCAGCTAATGTACGTATATGATACAAATGACACCTCTTTTGAATTATCCTTGTGTATTGTTGAGACGCCGTCACATTTCAATCTCATTAGATGAGATGTGCCACTGATGTTTTGATCATTATCAATTTAATGTGTCAGAATTCAGGCAATGTCTCAGTGTCTCTTTCTCTCTCTCTCTTTGACTATGTATCCCATCAGTTAAAGATTAAAATATGATTTAATGGATTTATAATTGCATCAAATGAGTTATTCTTTGGATTGTGTTGTCTATTTGGGGTCGGATGAGATAAAAAACAAAAAATTCACAAAGCCATCAATTCGAAGAGGAGGTACACACATAATCTATTGAATTAGCCTTTGAGTGGTGGCTCTAAATCTTATCAATATAAGCAAAAAAACAATCGAAAAATATAAAATAAAAGTCGTCAATTTAACGATTCATTGGACAATATCATGTGAGAGTGAGATTACAAAAGATCAACTGTTATTGTGCCGTCCTCATTTGAAATATAACACCTGCAGGGGGATAATCAAGCACTATTTTACTTTTTATTTTTCATTTTTATTACATTATAATCTCTTCTTCTATCTGATTTTCTTATTGTCAGTTGTTATTCATATTTTATTTCTTATTTTTTTTTTTGGTTTATTAATACCAATGATTGCATAAATATTTGCATTTTTTATTATAAATCAAGGGAATCTAAAGAAAAAATTGTATAGACAAATGGAACTTTGGCACGAAATGAAATTGAAAGTTTTTCTCAGATTTCCACAGACGAAAAAAAAAATTTAAAGAGAAAAAAATAAAAAGAAATAAAATTATAACGATTATCGTTTCGGTATCTTTCGATTCTTGCATTGTGGCTAATCACTTAATTTTCTTTATTGTGGGTTATAAGTCAGATTTAATGAATGTGAAATAGCATATTATGTGAATAGTATAATTTCATTTTTATATGTTTGGCTCGTATAGATTATTCTTTTATGTCTTAAAAGCTCTATTTCATTAAAGAAGACGGTGAATTACAGGAAAAAAAAATCAAAATCACTAACATAACTTCACTTTTTGGCTTCATAATATTCATACAATTTCAAATATTTCGTTTTTTTATTTATGCTGCGTTGTATTTGATCAAAAATAAAATTTAAAAAAAAAAAGAAATACGAAAAGAAAATAATATTCTCTAAATAAGCGCGAAGACAGTAAGAAAACTGTGAAACAAAATTGTATGTTATTAATAATTTGCGCTTTATAATCAAATTATAAGCTCACGGTTTTTACTTTTCTTTAAATCCATTGTTGTATTTGGTCTATGCATTGTTGACTATAGGAGAATTGATCTCAAATAGCATTAATGCTTTTATATTTCTTATTTTGTCGAGAAGAGAAGATTATGGTCTTTCATAAAGAGGAGTCGTTAATACTAATATACATAATTCAGCGTTTGGTTTATTTTTATAACGAGCATCGTTTGTTTAGCCGTTTATATATTATTTTTGCGATATTTTTTTTTTCATTATTAATTCGTTGATATGTGGTAAGTAAAAGCAACAAGATGAAACAAATAATCCAATGAGAGGAATTAAATGATTCGCAATGTCTTTACGGGTTGAATAGATTCATGGTGGTATGAAATAATGACGCGATATTGAAGCGTGTGATATGAATCAAGAAATAATAAAATCATCATTGACGACCGTATCAAATTGATTTAACCTTTATCGGTTGTGTGTAAGGGCATCTTGAAATGTTGTTAATTAGCTTAAATTAGAGTTCAATACTAATTACGATTCTTGTGAACAAATTTAACGTATTTAACATCGTCGATATGTACAAATCCATGTGAACAGAATTATAGTGATGGACATTATTAATCCACCTGTATAGGTAAATTAAAAACTCTGGGAAAAAGATATTTTTAATGAAATTTCATAGAAAATCACAATTTATTGAATTATGATTATTTTTATAAAATATTTATTCAACTATAATTAAAGTATTTGTTACTTTAAAAGTTTTTCTTTTGATCGTTGATATTTGTTTGGTATCCATTAGAATTCTGATGTGTGGATATACTGAATTTACTATAATTGGTATTTTCAGTTTTGGCCATAAAGGAGATGACGATAATGTTTTACATTTTATATGTTCATGTATCTGGTTTTGGTTTTTCATTATGTTATGTATTGGTATTATAAGAATTGAAAATGAAATAAAAAATCTTTAATTTAATATAAACATTATGAAATAAAATGTGATTTTTAGTGATAGAAACGTATGAACTTCATGGGAAAATAATCAAGATAAAATTCAATTGACAAGGTAAAGGTTTTCATATCAATTGATTGGAAAATTACATTTATATTTTATAATTTTATTGTAATTGGTTACCACCAAACATACGTAAGACAGTTACAAGTGAAGTAATGTAAATGTTGATTTTTCTATTTAACTTACATAGAAGCTACCGTATCGATGAACTTGTTTTTATATTAAAGGAATATGAGAGGATTACCGTTTAAATTACACAGATAAATTCACATAGTAAATTGACAAAGATATTGTTATGTGATCCTTCGTTGAATATGCGTAGTTGAAAGTTAACTGAAGAAGGCGGTAGTTACTTTATCTTAATATAATTTCGATTCAATGTGTAAAAACTCTCTGCTGCATTTGATTATCATCCAAATGTAAAGAGATTGGAACTTGTCTTAATCAATCGGCTTATTTGTTGATCTCGGCTTGAGTGCTATTTGATTCTTAATATTTTCTTTTTCATCTGATTTAGCTTATTGCTACTAGAAATCCTCTTTCCATTACATATTAATTGCAACATTTTTATTTTATTACAAACTTCCATTATTAATGATTATTAATCTAATTGTCGTTGAAGTATGAACTTGAATGCTGACTATACAATTTATACTGTAAAATTCTATTTGTTTTTTGTGTTCGAATATTAACTGCTAACCGCAAATGAAAATTGATGTATTTTAATTTTTCCATTGATTTGTTTTTTGTTTACCGGCGTTTGCATTTAAGTAAAAGGGAAAAACTTTTAGTCCTAGTGGGATTATAGCGCTAGAAGCAATGACTTGAATCAAGTTATAGAGAAGAAAACAATCGTTTTGTGTAGGTAGAGATGATTCAATTCAATTGATTTCCATTAAAATGATATATGAAGTCTTTATGCGGTGTAAGGCCACAGTATACAGTGATACAATGATGCTAGTAACTGCAGTATAACAACATTAAAATTACTTTTTTTTTTTTTATTGATGTTACTACTGCATTTAAGAGTTTTAAATAACAACATTCTCCCATAATTTTCCTTTCGTTTGGTGTGTACTCTCTCAGGTATTTTATGAGACTTATTCAATAAATGTTTTGTTGTTTATATTTTTCATTTTCTTCTTATGTTTTCTAAATGCATCCAATTGAACGAAAGAAATATGCTGTGAATTTTTCCACATATCGTGTTTTTCTTTTATGAGTTTTTTTTTGATTTTGTTATCCAACTCAGTTCAATTGTTCTCGTTTTTGAGGGTTTCAGATTCACTTTTCACTTGTTATGGTTTTGCGTTAATGCCCCAATACCAAAACAGAATAAAGAATACACGGTCAAAGGGGGGGATTGTACAACATAAAAATTTTAATCGTAAAAATTATATGAATATGTACACATTTTATTTAATATCTGAGTCAATGTTATAAGTCGTTTATTATGATTGTGAGACATATAAAAATCCGTAAATATTTCTGTGTCTGCAGGCGAATTATGTAGCGAATTTATTTCTTTTGCGTGGTTTCACATAAAATATAACTTTTGTCAATTTTCTTTAATGTAATGGGCTTGTTATAGGTAGAATCATAAAACGAAATACTCTCTTCTTAACACGGTGTTTTACTATCACTGTAAGCACCCAATAATAAATAAGATGACGACCTTGTCTTTATTATCCGCAATAACATGGAATAAATCGTATAAAATAAAATTAATTTTTACAACAAATAATATAATTTCAATATGGTAATGTGAATCATTAAATCATACGAGGTGAATAAGTGCACTTGCAATTTGATCATTAAATTTTCTGTCGTATTAAAAATTCATTGATGATGTGCTAATCATTTTTAAGTAAAATTGAATCCGTTACGTATTAACAAAGGCCATAAATCGATAAAATATTGTTCGATGATTTGAAAGACATTGTTGTTGGTTAATAATGTTAACGAGCTGTTATGCACTGAATTTAAATAATATTCAGGTGAACTGTATAATGTAGACATGAAATTGAACTTAGTTGACAGAGGTGAGGGAGGTAGAGATAATATCGTTGGTAATGATTCTTCGTTTTATGGGTAAACAGTAAGTTGGAACGTATTACATTTTTTTTATGCAAATTAAATTGTTTATAGCGCAATTCATGGAAAATGTAAGTTAATTTTTGTTTTAATTTCAACTATGGGATAGACTGTAGATCTGGATTAAAATATAAAATATTTCTAGATGCGCCAAGGAATTAATCGACATTCCACAATTCAAGTTTATTATGTCGTTGTTGTTTTGGTTTTTTTTATTAATGTTTAACCATTCACTTACATTTTAATCTTATTCTGGTATTACATTTAACATTTTTATAGAAATTGTTATAACTGAACTCCTACCAAAATTGGTAAAGTTTATATGCAATGTTTTGGTATTTCTTTTTATTGTTTTTGATTATAAATCATTTGATTCTTAAGTGTTGTGGTAAACAGTCGGAAAATACGAAATTCTAAACGCCATTATGTTTACAACGAGATTAAATTAATGTGAACTAATATAATTTTAATTATCCGCAGATAGAATAAAAGAGATGACAGAGACGAATCACTTTGTCATTTGTGGTTTCTTTATGATCGTTTAGCAACATCCGACTTCTTAGAATACAGAAAAACACTGTTGTTTGAATTCAAGTAGAAAGATTTTGACCGTTTGAAATCGGTGAGAAAGATAAAATACGAAAAGTTATTTCGCATTAAATCGCAATTGTAAACAAGAAAAGAAGTTTATTTTCGTTCAGGTACTTATCTGTTTTCTTGTCGTTTAAAGCTGAATATTTAGTGGAGGTGTTAGATGGGCTGATAGATTTATTGTGGGCGTTCAAACCAAATACTTGATTCGCATTTAAACTTTAGTTTTTATTTTTATTTTTATTTTTTAACTTTTATTTTATGCAAAATATTCGATATGTTTAAACCATAATGTCGATTGATATTGTGATATAACTACCACTAAACGATCAAAACGGATCAGATTCATTCATAAATGTTATGGTATTTTATTAATGTTGTAAACAGTTGAAACGGAATTAACGATGAAAATTAAACCAGTCGGACATGGGTATTGAATGTTACCCAAAAAAATTAAAATACATGTGAAGTGAAATAAATTAATTGCTAAATAAGTTGGGTGTTATAATAAATAATTCAGGTGGGATGGATGGCAATATGCGATCATATCTAATTTGCAATAAGAGATTATTAAACATAAATTAGGTAAAAACGATTCAATGTTGCTCTCTAAAAGGATTAACATTTGTTTTTTATTGGTTCTTGTTATGCTTTTTTATTATGTAGCTATTCGTTAGCTCTGTGTGATTTGATAGTGGTGCGATTAGTTTCGTTTATGATCAATGTTTTTTATTTTTATTTTATGTTATTTTCTACAGTGACATCAGAACATATGTCTTCTTAATCGGACATTAAAATTTTTTCATTATTAATAAAATGTGAAAGATTGGTAATATTCATGTATTTTTGCGGATTTAAAGAAATTATATTAATGATAAAATAAAAAAATTACAAAAAAATGTGGTAATAATAACTAACCAATCCGTTTAACGTGAACATCACGATTAAATGATACTCGCGGTCCATTATTCTGTGATCGTTGTGAATCTTTTCGTTCAATATCCATTGTTTAGTTGAATTACAAGAAAATGCTTTATAAATTGTCGTAAAATGTTGATTTCTTTTGTATTTTTTGTAATTTGTTTAACTGATTTTGGCGATCACTTATAGAATAGATCGAACACAGTCAGTTGTCCAGAATAAATGCGTCCAGGTCAAGGTTGAAATCAGAAAATTTTGCGTTTAAAAAAGAAACAGTTTTTATATTTCTTGGGAACTTAACTATGTAGCATTTCTAATAATTCATTTCTTATGGTTGAATATGATTTTGCATTTAATATGCTGTTTTCTTTATTTGGTTACAACATAAGTCAAGTAACAATTGAATATGAATGAAAACGTCTTTAAATGATTTTCGTTTTACTATTGCATTTAATTTATATTGTGAATGGTCTTTTCTATTTTATTTTGGTAAATGAAAACATAGATCACACTTAAACACGCACTACCAACAAGAAGCACCTGAAAAAGAGAAGATTGTAGAACATAAGTAAAATGATATTCTATTAATTTTGTTTTTATGTAAAAAACATTCATGTTTTTCATTAACCAACGTTCGTTAATACTTAGTTACTTTACATAAGATCCCATTTAGTTGTATATTTTGGTGTGTTTAGTCTCGATTATGCCATTTGTACAATTATGAAGAATTTATTTTTGGTATTGAATATCAATACCACATTTAACTGAACATTTAGATGGCAATATATTGTCAATAGATTAATTGTGATTAGTAACATCAACAATAATTTTCTTTTGTTTTGTTTGGTTTTGTCGTAAATGAATAATGGTATTATTCAGTGTCATTATCTTTGTCAATTATGAATAAATGGGTTGTAATAACCGCACAATATAATTCAAGTTATTCATTAAAGGGTGAAAAATTAAATGTGTTAATTACGTAAGTTTTATGTTTTATTTGTTGAAGATCCTTGGTATGTTGACCACAAGTAGGTTAGAGAATTAATATACCGCAATTATTCCAAAGGTATTTAGTTATTCAATATGTTAGGGCAATCATACAAGTTATTTTGATTTTTAAAATATTAATCGTAATGAAATGTGCAATCGACTTTTCATTTTCTATCATATAGTCGAGTATATTGTTGAGGAGTGAAGATATTTTTATTTTATGAATCCAACAAATTTTCTAATCTCTTTAATTAATTCACCTGCTGTTATTATTTATCGCATCCCATTAATTAATTCATACCGTAAATAAATCATATGATCATTAAAAACAATAAAAGAAAATGCAATCACTTTGAAGTATACATAACAACAGCTGAACAAGATGATGTTCATTGAAGTGACTATTAACTAATTGTTCGAATAATGTGAAAACAGCAATTCAACATTGCTTGGCTTTGTAAGACAGAAGGTGAGAAATTATTGTTTCTTTATCTCTTCGATGATTTTATATATGATTCCTTTAATTGGTTCCCGTCATTAAAGTATTTCATATTGAAATATGTCTTGTTACATCTTTATTGACTTTTTTTAGCCAAATTGTATTGAATTAATTTCTATTTGTTTTGTTTCATTTTATTCAATTACAATTAATTTATCACAATGTTGAAATCTGATGTCATTGAGCGCAAATCAAATATTTTAGCAAGAAAAGAAAATCCCACACACAATACGATTAAGATTGTTAATACAGGAGCATGAATAATTTGCAATTGTTTTGATATTCATTGTTTTACGTAGAGAAATTAAGGTGAAATTATCACGTCATCTTTAAGAAAGAAAAACGGATTATTCATATACGCCAAGCATGATACATTGAGAGTTAATTATTGATTGTACTTTCTTGTCTGTCTGGATTGCGTGCATCCACAGACTCAAGTGATTCCATGAAGAGTTGAATATTCATTGAATTCAATAATATTTGATTACAATTATCGTTACGAAATTATCTTCAATGAAATTGAATGATTGTACTCATACGAAGTTCATTACACCTATTAAAATTAAGAAATATTCATTGCTTGAAATCAATTTTTTTATTTCTTTATCTTTTCTTAGTTTTTTTGGTTTATTACTTTAACGAATGATTCATAAAATTTTTATTTTATACCTTCAAAAAATACAAAACGGCTAAATATTTCATAAATCAAATGTTATAATTCTTTTGCTTCACATATAACCATTCACATATCATAGGTGGAGTGAATAAAAATTTTACCATTTTTAGAATAATTGAAAGCAACTCGTTTCGCGAATAAAGAAAAGAACAAAAAACCAACGTAAAAATCTTATACGAATTTTCTTTTTCTAAGATGTTCTCTGTATTTTGCCAATATGAAATATAATAAAAATATCTAACGAAGATGCTATCCAGTGGTCAATAAACAATTAATTTTGAAAAGAATGAAACTTAAAGAATTTCGAAGAGAGTTGAACGCATCAATATATAATATTCACTATGATAGATTATGATTTACCACATCGCATGCCAATAAGATTTTGAATTAAACAGAGAAAAAAAAATTACTAAATACCTTTATTCAGTACATGAGAGTGTGGTAATTCAGTACTTTGGATTTACCTTTATTTTTAAAATTAATTCAGTTATGTTTTATTTCATTCTGATGAACTAAAAGAGATTTATATGATCTCTTCTTTATTCTTGTGGTGATCTTCAACTCTTAAGATTTAATACAATTCATTTGATTTGGGTGATGCTTAGACGTGGCCGGTACATAACTCATAGAAAATTGATTACAAATTCAATATGGGAAAGTATTACTTATTTGTTTTTGTCCGAAGTGAACTTTTTTTTTTCTTATTTTCGGGTTCTGTTATTCTAATTAAATATTTATTCAATGGAACTGGACATATAGAAAGCATAACGAGTTGGTAATAATTGTTGGCATATGAATTAAGCATATACTATAAACATGACCACCTTGGAGGTTAATCAAATATACAGAGAAAGAAAGATAATTTAAGTTAATTATTCTTTATTATGATTTTTCTAATGGCACATGTTATACCAGAACGTTGATTAACTGAGGTGATAAGAGTAACATTTTGCACAGCATAAATTTTATTTCTCGCCATGGTGTCTAATTTCCGACAGAAACTATTCAAATTGACTCAAATAAATATCGTCTTCATTAGTGACGTGAATAATATTCAAGTTAACAGTTTATCAAACAAAATATTTCGATTTAGTGATTCTAAACGTTTGATAATTAAATGTGTTCCTTGAATTTAAGGCGAGGTCAAATTTTGCTTTCTCGCATTAGTAACTGATTATTGCTAAACTATAAATATAATGAAATTAATGTTTCTTAACTGATAATTTATGCAAAATTTGGCACCAAAATTCATTGAATTAATAACAGTGGACTAAACAATACCGATTCAATGGAATTATCATGTAGCTGATAAAAACATGAATTTTAATATATACATTTAGGTGATTTTATGGTAAATCGAATATTGTGAAAAGAATCCCAATTTTCTTTAGTGTCTTGATCAGTTTTTTTTGTCTGTTAACGAGATGTGGAAGATGAGCTAACCATAACTGTTCTTATATATTGAACGACAAATTTTACTAATGAATGCACACATTAAAAGAAGATGTAAAAGAATAAAGAGGAGCAAGCAAAAAAAAATATGACCATAACATAAATTATTTATAAATAAGCTAAAAGAAATTTTCGATTGTCTACAATATACGAAAGAAAATTAAGTATTGGACAGTAACTATGGTGAAGTCACCGGGCTAATTTTAGGTGTTTGACGAAAAAATTTAAGTTTCGATGTACGAAAAATCGAGTCACAAAAAATATAAAATATAATTTTGTATTATCGTGGTCATGCTATTTTGTCCACTGTAGCTGAACAAGAACAAAAATCCATATAATATCATTAAACATATTCTGTATGTACTGATGCCAGTATGTTTTTTATAAACATGACACAATATTTCGTTCATGTTAACCAATAAATTATTAAAATAAAATTTTGGTCAGCCACTGAACGCGTTTACTTGTAAATAACCACAGAAAAATAAAGGAATGAAATTATAAAATAACTGAGGAGAACCATACCAAAATAAAAATAAAATTTATGTGAAAACAAAAGAGATTGAAAATCGTGAACTCGTGAAATGATCCAAACACTTAATATTTACCATATTATTGATACGCGATGGTTGTTCCATTTTGGTTGACCACAGACAGTAGTCAACCAAGTCTTTGGGGTTCGTCGCTTCAAATCTTTCGTTTGAAATCTTCTTTTGCGTTCAAGTTGCGGTGCAATCTTTTCCGAATGATTGAAAATTCTTGAAATTCCTTTTACTGAAAGTTCATTAGACTACGGTCTAGAGCTGAGAATTAAATCGGTTCATTAAAGAAAGTTACAATTACCAGGAAGCGTATGTGCCGCTTATCTGATAATATTATCTTAGCGTTCATTGTTTTTTTTCGCATTCAATTTAATTGAATTTGATAAATTGGTTGAAAATAAAAATAAGTCAATTATAAATCATTGAGCGGATACTTAATTACACTGCTGATGTTATATATGTATCTGTAGCATAAACATAATATGAATTTATATCTCCATTTTCGATTTAGTGAGAGAAGCAATAGAGCCAGCGACAAACAAAAACAACTTTAATTTATATGAGTATCGAAATATAAGAGACGTGATATCCCACCCACCACTAACGCTTCCATTATTCAGTGTGATGCTGTGGTTATTATTAATTAATAATAAATATTCAATGTCATTGCGTTACATTGCAAAATATACGTATTGTACTGATGTTGTGTCTCTCTTTTTTATTATGTAGAGCAATAGGTAGGCTGCTTGTAAGATTATTTCGTTTATGTTAAAAGTATATTGGGCGAAACTCTTATTTTGATATTATTCATAAATAAGTAAATATTACATGGTTGTACCCTCCTTCAAAATATATTTCATGTTCGACTAGTATTTTGCCATATAAGAATTCGTTTGATTTTATATCGATTTTAATTCAACGGTGAATTTTCTAAGGCAACACAAATCAAATGTAAAAGAGCATCTAAAGTAATACAAAATTAAGGAATCTTAAGAATTATAGAAATGATTCTTTACGGTTCATATATTTATTAGATTTTATTTCATATGATTTTAGAATAAAATTTTTACTCTCTTTGATATGCACAGCTGAAACGTTTGCGGCTACAAATCTATTATTTACCTTTAAAGTTCTTATGGTGAATTTCTTCCCTTTTTTTTATATTTTATTTCTTATGAGAGTAAATGTTGTTTTTATTTTATTTGCATGGTTATTGTGTTCGATTTTGTACGTTTAATAAAAAAAAATGATTGGTATTAAACTGCATTTAGGATTTCTGTATTATTCAGTAATAAATGAAACTTAAAGAATAATCTGATATTGTGGAGATATTATTTAACTTTTGTTGTTGTTGTTGGTATTTTTGCAAAAACCTCACGCATTCTGAATATCTAAGACATGGTCAGAGTCAAAGAGACACAACGAAGTAGTGAGTGAAAGAGTAAGAGAGTAAGAGATCAGTGCTAAATTACATTTTATTGATCTCAACTTTTGTATGGAGTTGATTTTTGTTTTTATTATGGGGTTTTGGCGCACACTTGAAGACTTTTTTATTCAACCATTGAATGAAAGAGTAAGCAAATCCGAAAAAATAAAATCAACTGAAATGGTAGTTTTAATCTAAATTGGTAGGCGCTATAATTTATGATTCCATGAGACCAAATGAAGGCTATATGACCATTTTACCAATCTTCTTCTGGTGAAACTGAATTATTTTTTTTTTATTATTCGTTTACTCGATGTATTCCAAATGACTTTAAGAACACTTGAAGACACACCAAGAAATACCGCGAAAGAAGCGAAAGGATGATCTCTGTTGTTGGCATAACGTTAATATCAATGGAAATAGTTCAATAAACATTCATTTCGTTCAATATAATTTATTTCCAATCGGTTCACTATTAGCATCATAAATGCATTGTAGAAGAAGTGAGTGTTATATATTTTATTTTTTTTTCGGTATAAATCTCATGAGGGCAATACAATGTATACAACACGAATAGAAAAAAATAAAATTGTATTTCAATGTTAATACGAATGTTAATTTTTTATGTTGGGCGGTAATGCATTCAGCGAAATAAATATACTGATGGTAATATTGAGTGTACCTAAGAACCATTTCTAATAATTACCTAACGATACGTTAATGTTTCATTTTATATTTGATAACATCTAGGCAGCACATGCCATTCGTAATTTATGTTCGTTAGGGCGCATATTAAACATTTAAGTATTTCATTGCATAAAACATATTCAAATTATAATTCTTGTTAATTTGAAGAATCCATTAAATGAAAAACAAAAAATTCCTTTACTTAAATGAAGGCATTTACCAATCGTTTGGCTTCTGGATATACATTGTATTAAAGGAAATATTTAGTTATTTATATGAAATTTAGTAGATGTTTGAATTAACAACAGACATAAAACGAAAACATACAGGAGATGATTAACGCAGCTAGTTTGCTAATTTACGCTAAAAGCTCTTTGTCATTGGATTTCACACAACACAAATTCTTTATAATGAAAATATTCATAATTTATAATTTTGGAAGATCGTACATACTAAAACAAAACAATCCAGAAAAAAAAATTAATGAGATTTGATTCCATTTCATTGAATTTTAAATGCATTGTTCAGGGTCAAACGGTTATGGTTATTTACAACTCCATATCCGGGAATTAATTTAAACATTAATTAGGGTCACCCAAATACGATTAATTTTTTTTTTTCAAATATTCGCAACATTATTTGTCAATCGTTTGATATTAAATAATTTAAATTGATGGAGTTTTTATTATCACTCATAAAATTATGAAATATCACATCGATAAATGGTAAAATAAAAAATAATTTTGAATAGAAACAATGTAGCTAATGAATGATACATTAGAGATTCATTTTCACCTAAAAATTTCATTGCATAAGATGGGTTAGTTAATGTGCTTTTAGTTACTTTCAAACGTAACGCAAGTTTATAGCGATTTACTATTTCCCATAAGTTTACGAGACTATTTATAAGGTGAATACGAGCTAAGCAGAACACCTTGAGTAACGTCATTGATTTAATATTCGATTTATGCACAAAGTAGGTGTTATTTGAATGTGGTGCATACCGTGACTCTTTTATTCACTGGTGTTTTTATTATATCTTGTTCAATTTCCATATAAGAAATGTTGTTGCGTTCGCAAATTAAAGTTTTAAACAAAATATAAAAAACTGAAACTGTATACATACTGTAATCTACTCAATATTCTGTTGTATTCAAAGGTCATACGCGCCACATGTTCACAGAATATTCAACATTTTGTTTAGTGGAATTTTATGTAAATTAATAAAAATTCATTTTGTTTTCTGTTATTAAATGTATCTTTCATTGAATAAACGAACGCAATAATCCATTCAGATTTTTAAACAAAAATATTTCGAATTCAAAAAATTATTGATTACAATTCATTAAAGAATTACTCTTAGTACCAATTAAATGTGCTAAAATGATTAGTTTCTGTTTTGTTTCAAATCATTTTATTTTTAAAAAACGAACACATAATTTGTATTGAATTGATTCTGGGATATAGTAATGAAACGCGTGAAGAATATCATTCACAAGGTGAATAAGAAATCGATTTATAATGATGAGAGAGGAGAGAAAAGATATAACGAAAATCCAAACGTCTAATCAATCTTAATACAGTCGAATGTCGATTTCGAGTAATTCGCAAGTATTCTCTGTTAAGATGAATAATCTTCTGTTATTTGGTTTATTATCAAGTTGAATCGCTAAGAATCTTTCGTATACCGATTAATATGAAACTGCGTCTCTTTACGTTCATATTCTTTGGCTAATACCGATTTGGTATTTCAATCAATTTTTTTTTTCGTCTTTAACGTAATAACGTAAGTGGCCAAGTGTTTATCCCATTTGATGTTTTTAATTTTTTTTTTTTCGTTTGACCGTTTCGTTGTTGGACTTGACTTCACTACATCACGGAGAATAAAACGAATTGATATGATAATAGCGAATCGTTCAAAAAATCTCTTTCTGTGTGGGTATCATCATTTAGCGACATTATAATCAGCAGCACCTTTACAAAATCACTTTTACGTAAAGAAAATGAGAGAAAATGAAAAGAAAAATTATAAATAAATTCTTTTCATGTTTCTCATTATCATACACATTATTGCGATATTTTTATTAATGGTTCAACGTGTAACCAGGCAAAATTATTTACCTTATAATTCTAATTTCAAATAAATTTCTTTTTTGTTGTAATCAATAGCTGTGAAGATAAAATGTTCACTGTATCCAATAATAACATTGAACTGTATAAGAGCTATAGAGAATTTAAACTATTATCTTCTTTGCGTTTACTAGTCAACTCTATGGCATAGATAACATAGAAAAAAAAACAAAATTAAGAGTTAAAGAATCGAAGCATAGAAATCATCTGAACTCGGCATGATAATCTCAAAATAACATAAAAAGACAAGAGTCATTCAAGTGTATCGGTTTTATATTTCGATGACTTTATTATATTGGATAGCATCTCTTAATAGTTGAAGTTCACTTTAATTATCTCTTCTATTTCATTATGGTGACTCTATTGAACATTTATTGCACGACTTTTGATACATAATGGATGGTGATATCGACATTGTACACTACACTATACTTTAGCACTAAAATCCACGTATATTGAATATATAACGACAATTAAGTGACAAATCATAATGAAGAATGAAAATCAATTTTAAGACACTTAACGTTTGCGGATAAAAGAAATCTTATAAAAAATTGAAAGAATTAAATGAAATAAGACACAACAGAATGGCAGGTATTTTAAATGCCACCTTACGAGTTGTCGATTTGATTATTCACATTACACTGTGTATAGTTTATGGAAATCTTTTTCAATAAATTTTAAGTCACACATTTATTGTTCAATTGTAGTATGGCACTATACCATTATTATACCATAATGCGGGAATACACATTACGAATGGACACGATACAACGTTAAATTAAATTATTTAATTTAGTAAAATTAATAGGCGATAAAGGTAGAACACACCGTGAACACTGTGGAAGACGTACACATTAAAAAAAAGGTTAAATGCTTAAACGATCGACAGAACAACGTTAAGTTGATGAACAATTATTTGTTTGGAAATTATTTTGACATTGAAGATGTGTCCATTATATAATCAAAGTATTTTATATGGATTTTTTCTATTTAGATCTCCCCTCATGTTTAATGGTTTGCGACCAATTGAAATATTAACCGAAAAATAAAAACATAGAACATGAGAAATACCCATTTAACATAATAAGAATAAGAGTTTATTTGTGAATTTGATGGCGAAATAAAAAATAAATTAAATAATAAGACGACGACATAAGAAAATTGTGAACTGAACACGTTCCTATCTATTGAATTGAATGGTTTTTTTTTGTCTTTGCTATAAACAGAAGAGTGGTCTTTTCTTGTCATTTACATTTTATTCACGTTTTTATCATATCATCATAGGCGCGGTTCACGTATGTAAATATTCAAATTGTATTTAATGCAAAAAAAAAAAAAAATTACGAAAAAACATAGAGACGAACTTTACTAAAGTGAAACATAGAAGCGCACAGAAACAAGAATGTTTATCGATAGGGGGGAATTAGAAGAGACTAGTTACATGGAAAATGATTCAATCAAATGAATTGGTATGTTTTAATTACGATGGACATATCGGCGTTTACCAACAAATTGGAGGTAACCAAGTGGCAGTCACCTTTGGACAATCCGATGATTTTTTTAATTCAAAAGAAAGAGAAAAAAAAACTTTTACACGATCGAATAATTTTTCCAAATTAAAAATTCATTATACCATATCATTCTCACAGACGTAATTCTATTTTATAGTTTTATTTAATATGTTATTTGACGTCAATTAGTTAGACATTTAGTGTTTAACACCTGTTTAGTATACACTGAAAGAGATATTATTTTCATTTTTTTTTTATTATTTTGGGATTAGATTAAAGATGAGGAGCTGGAATAAGTAGATTAAGTTCATTAGCTAAATGCAAATTATATTACAATTAGAGTTAAAACTCTTTTCCACAGATTATAATTTCGTTTTTTAAAAAAAGATTTTCTGGCAGAAGTATAAATACAATCGATAAGATGAAATTAAATGATAATATCCAGGAAAAGCATTAGCAGAATAATTCACTCATTAAATCATTAGTGATAAGCAAAACCGGTGAAATTTTAATTTTCTTTTTATTATAAATACCATTTGATTAAATTCATTTTATTATCTATAAGCTCACCTTTTACGATTCAGTTTTATATTCAAAAGAGTCTTTTTTTTTTTGCTTTTCTGTTCGTCTGAATTAGTTCACTCAATCAACGGATTAATTGTTCAATACAAAAGATTATTATGTCTCACGAAAATAAATTTTCACTTTTTATTTCAAGAAAATAAAAGAAACCACTTTATTAAATCACTTATTGAATCTCACATCAAATTAAAAAAAATCATTCTTATTTAATTCCCTTTCACATAAAAACACTAAAAGAATTGTGATTAGTATGTTATCCAAAATTATTGGCGATTTTTACATAAATAATGCACAAAATTACACTTGTAAACTCAATGAAACTTGTTTTCTATATTTGCGATAACTTTTTTTTCTCAATTTTATTGGCCAGGATGTTTATAGAGTATTAATGTTACACCTTCACCATATATAAGTTTCAATTAAAATTTATGATTTAACAAAATTTTTCAGAAAACACATAAAATAAAATAAACTCAATTGCATAACATTTATGTGTGGTTCCCAAGAAGTTTTAACGGTTTCAATTATTGAGCCACAATATCGATGATTCAATATTTAATAATCTTAAACTTTCTATAAATAAAACACTAAAATGCGTTTTGATCCCATAAATTCACAGAAAATAGAAAATAATCTTAAAACTCCAGTCTTATTAATTCGATTAATTTAATAGATTA
Organism: Coboldia fuscipes; assembly: GCA_001014335.1. Lineage (NCBI taxonomy): Eukaryota > Metazoa > Arthropoda > Insecta > Diptera > Scatopsidae > Coboldia > Coboldia fuscipes. Next base: position 84,718 of record JXOR01000141.1, on the reverse strand, counting down.
ATTTTCGTTTTTTGATTTTTGTTTTTTTTTTTTTAAACTTAAAGAATATTTCTTTTACTTCACATTAGACAAGAAAAAAATAAATTATTATGAAATTGATCGTGCGGTGCAAGTTACCGAGAGGAATATGACTTGTACGACGGTTCGTTCGCGACTAGAATTATAAAAAATAAATACCTGTGAGCACAAGATCAAATGTGGAGCTTGAAATACTAAAAAGCATATTCCGCCTCACACATAGAGAGCTTTTAAACAAAACAAGAGTGGGATGAAAACTATATAACCAAATTGTTTGGTAGCGCGACTAAATATCAAACAGGTAAATAAAAAAATAACTATCAAGAGACACTAAACTTTAACTAACTGCTCTCGTTGATCAGCAAATATAATCTTATTAAAAAAAAATACTTATGCAATCTCCACTGGTAAAACGCTCTCCACATTCAACTTTAAAGTGTACAATACAAAATGAACATAAAACAACAAGATCAGAAAATTATTGATCGTTTTCTATCTTAATTCTGTTTTGAACATATTTACAACATAACGATGTTACTCCGTTTAGTTATGTGTCGTTATTTGCAACTCTATACTTCTTTATACAGTTTATGTTGTGCACATAAATTGCGGTATGAACTTATGATCTTTGTGCGGAACTGATCTACACTGATCGTTTTGTTGTAATCCATAAAGACAAAGCGTGTTTAACAAAACTGGCTTACAGGTTGTGGGGCTTTTGCATTTCAAATATTCTATTTGTTGTTGTTTTAATTTTGTTAGTTATTTTTTGAATTTTATTTTGTTTTTGGTTTTTTATGAAAACGTTATGCGCTTAACGTTGTAAAGAAGATAAGACTTGAAACGAGTAATCAGACATCGTAAAGGTATCACACACGCGGTTACAATTTAATCGGTTAACAAGTGAACTTGTCGTCATATCATGGATATGTTTTACATTTATTTTCATAACGACCATCCATAAAATCTAATTCATATTAGATGCGGATAAAATCCACTGTATTTTGCTGAGAAACCTGCTTTCGGTAAGAAATATTTTTGTAACATTTAACTTAGAATCCAAACACCTGAAAGCTGCTGTATTCCAATAACGTATTAGTTACAATATATGATGACTTTTTAGTGGGTAATTTTATGATAATACAAAATCATATTTCATATGTGGCATAACATAAAATTAAACTGCAAGCAATTATTCAAACAAAATAGATGGGAATACATTAGAAAATAGCATCAGATGAGCTTTTAGTTTATTCTATCAATGAACGTCACACACAATTACATTTAATAATGGACACAAAGATATTTTATTACTCGAACGTAACGAATTATATGTTACATAACTTTCATTAAGGAAAATTAATGATACTATTTAACACCTGAAAATAATAAAAGAAAAACATCATTGAATGGAATTACGTACGAGATTGCAGTTTATTTTACCTTTTTTTTTTTTAAATAAAAATTCCATGCTGTGTCTTTCCTATGGAAGATAAAAATAATGTAGAAGAGAGATGGGATACTGAATGGAAAATCAGGAGTAATGCGGAAGATGATATCGAATGAGAGTGTTTCATATAAGCCTATCCATTGATTTTCATTACAGCATCTCAGAAAATTACTTTAAAACCGATTACCTTACAATTGATCTCATTTATAACCATTACAAATTCATAGATCGGTCCATTAATCACCGCAATGAGATTCTAAGGTTTTTAGTTGAATTTTTTTTTGGTTTTCCTAATCCGCACAGTATATTGTGTGATGAGTACATTGAATATGCGATTTATTTTGTATTTGAACGTGAATTCTAAACTGCAATTACAATTTAACGATTTTAAATGGTTTTTTAATGGTGAAATGACAGTGGCTACGGGTTAGTATAAGCGTATAAGGTTGCATTATATTCATTATATGTGTACGAAGTGGTCTATTAAGTCCACTTGTTGGCTTGGTTTTTGTAGTTTTTTTTTTTTATTCCTTCTATTTGGTTTATGAATGATTTTTATTTATGCATAACTAAATAGGAGAGACGGCTTTAAATCTGTTTTTGTACATAATAAAAGCTTTAAGTATTACCTGTATGAATAATATGAAATGAATAATAAATAAACAGCTAGAGTTAAAAATTCATTGTACAGGTGGTGGGCGAGGTGACGTGATGTTGTCATCTAGTTATATTGAACTGTGTGTGCAATCTATACTAAGGCCTAGAGATTAACTATTAACCAGTCACTGGTAGTAGTAATTTTCAATTTATTTCATCGTAGACAAACGATTTCAATTTACTTAAAGCCAAAAAAAAAATACAAAATAAAATCATCGAGTTAAGTCGTTTATTATGATTCTTGCACTATATTATTTGCTAAACTACTCTAAAACTTGACTGTATTTATCACAATTTGGTTGTAGATTGGATATCATTAAATATTACAATCTTACAAGAGGTAAGAAATTGAAAACAAAAAAGTGGTCGTAGAATTGCCAAATCCAACAGAATGCGGTATTGGTCGTTAAAGGTGCGGACATCTAGTTTAATGTACACGTAAAGTACACGACAACTTATAACTGTCTATGGTTAAAAGGTATTGCTATTTTTCTTTTTTCCCAATAAAACGCAAATAGTCAGCCTGTTAAATGTGTGACTTTTTTCGGTATATGATCGACGTCAATCTGATGATGTAATTGATTCATAAATGTTTTAGACCAAAAAGTATACCTTTATGATCAATACTGCAAATGTTTATTTGTAATTACATTACACGTTTTCCTAGTATCTCATTAAATTTTTATTTCTATTAATTGATTTTAAATTCAAACTAATTGATTCATTTAATTCAAATTAGAAATGCGCGTGATTTAATCAGATTTTAAATGGGAAGTTTCGAAAGTATGTATAGTTTGGTTGTTTTTATAGTCCGGTTTAGTTAGTAAATTACCAAAATTAGAAGGTCGGGAACAATATGGATCTATTGAATAGATCAATTGGCTGATCATTGGCTATTAAATGATTACCTTTTGCCAGTTAAGTCTCGCCAAAATATTTTTGATTTATTCATCAGATAGCTGAATGAAAAACGGTTGGGATTTATTAAAAATATAAAATATCGAGTTATTTTATTTTGGCAATTTCAAGATATTTTTTTTCTGTTGTAAGTTTTGTTTGGTATACTCGGAAAAGGAATTTCAATGTGGGACGCAGGTGAGGTGGTCCCCAAAATACCAATTTACTTGAATTCGAGACATAAATGAAGAAAAGCATATTCATTGAATACAATGAAACTTAATATTGAATGAATTTTTGTTTGATTCGCGTTATATTTACCTGAAGCGAAATCAACGGAATTGCCAGAGTGAATTATAGGTGACTTTATGGTTGTAAAAGAATCGTATGTCGTCAAAAAAAAAAAAAAGAAACAGCAAATCGTTTTGTTATGCTCAACTAATAAATTGAGTGGAAGCATTTTAAAGGACAGGCATGGAGCCACATTATAACAGATCCAACAATGATGATAATATTGTTTATGATTTGTGTCCAAACTGTCGAATTTAATTACTATCTAATTGGACAAATTGACATGTTTTTCAACATGATAATAAATCAAGAATGATTTTCTTTTTTGGTTATTAGAAAAGGTGTGTTTAGCATTTCGTGATACCTGGAATTATGTTAACAAAAAAATTATTTTGTTTGACCAAAAAATAGCTGTGCAAAGAAAATGAGTTAAATTTGGAGGTGAAATCGCGAGTATTTAAATAAGAACCCAAATGAATTAAAAATGTATAAACATAAACACGACGGATAAGAATTTAGCACAGAGGGCAGACGCTGATATCTCCGCCTAAGATAACATTTTGATCGAATTAAGAAAAAATAAACGAAAATTTCGAATTGAAATTCATGAGATAGAGTCAAGAGCACAGACTCACAGGATGAGAGTCGTCTGTACGAGTCTCACCTGTACTGCTCTGAATGTAATATATGGAACATAATTTTAATAAAAAAATCCTAGTAAAAATATTCAATTCAAATATTTAGTTTCTCTTTTCCCTTCTATCAATTGAAATTGATATCAAATTAAATGATCTGCATGATCTTATGAGTGGAATAAAAATTATACACAGGTATTAAGCACTTAAATAGCTTCGATGCATAAAATTGTTTATGAAACAAAATCAAATTATGTACACATTTTTATTTTGTTATTATTTGATTTTCTTTTTTATTCAGTTTTAGTTTTTACTTCCAATAAATTGAGAGAGTCCATTTGCGGTGGAAAGGAATTTTTAAGTCTCTTTTATACGAAGTCTATTGGGAATCGATATGAAATTTTATTTTATTTTTAATAATAAAAAAATATAAACATTGTTTATTACAGAGTGTAACTAGCCCACCGTGATTATTACCTGCAACTATATCAATATTAATATATTTTGTAATAACACAATATTGATAGCTTAACAGAATAGTTTAATACGGCACGTAAATAAATATTACAACAACAACAGAAAGCTTTAAGAGAAAAAAAAAAGAAAAGAGTACGACAACATCGATACAATAATACACCTTATCTGGACCAAATATCTCATTTGGTTGTTAGTCTGTTGTATCGTTATTTGGCTTTTATGTTTCGTTTTACACTTAATATTTTCAATTGTGCGGTTCATATAATTTTATGTAATATATTTTAATAATACTGCTTTTAAGGAAAGGTCTTTTCTTGTTGCTATTTTCTCGTTGAACAACAAATAGATCATTGGTGTTCACAAGCGGCTATATGAACTTGAGAAGAGTATTAAAGAATGCCATCATCAGGTGGTTAATTGTATTTCTATTTTGTTTTGTTACAGAAATAGTTGTAACTTTGATCGATTTTATGGACTGTTGAGCTTACCTTTTTTCAATAATATTGAATTAGAGAAGTGTTTCAGGGGGATAATTGTTGTTTAAATGAATGAATTCTTTTGTTACCGATTGAAATCAATAATTCAATTGCGGTTGATTTGACGGTTTTTTTGCGAATCATAAATTGTTGGTAAAGTTTTAAATTCGCTAGAAAACGTGTGGTGTGGGTGGAAAAGTTAATCACTGTGCTTAAGTGGGCCATTATTAGAAAAACATTTAAACGGTCGTAAATTGAAGTATATGTACATATTCCGTGAGGTGTATGGTATATTCTTTGTTGGAAAATGTGAATGAAATTAAATTTATGAATTCGATTATTATGCTTTGTTAGTTTATTTATCACATTTTTTATTGAATTGGTAGTCATGACTTTGCTTTATCTATTTTGTGGATGGTATGGATGTTTAATGGAAAAATTTTGGGTTTATCGTTTCAGGAAGTATTGATGAATGTTGGGTGAGCTTGAAAGAATGGCGAGTTTTTGCTGAAATAAAATAAATTCTTATTGATTAGAATAGTTGAAATTGTTGAAATATTATTCATCGTTTTATTGAAATTGTATTTTTATTTATGTGGAGAGACATCTTGTTTCTTTTTACACAATTGTATCATAATAAACTGTGTCTTGGGAATTCGCCGTCGTGACTTTGATATTTTTTATAATTAAATTAAACAATAAAAATTAGTGTTTTCAGTAAATTAAAGAGGTGAAAAGTGTTAAATAGTGTTCCGAAAGTGCTAATGATGTGAAGGTAATGAGAAGAACCATAAAATTTTCAAATGGTATTATATCATACCTGTGATATAAATTACGGATATTAACAGATAAAAGAAACAGTTGATTGCTATTTTAACCACTTGTTGTCATCAGTCGAACAATTTTAATAGTGTTCATCCTGTAACTGTATAAATTTACAAAAAAAATTCAAACAACATTTCCATGTTATGTTTTGAGTATTAACAAGTAACCGACTTAATTTAGCCAGTTGATTTACGTTAATCAAATTGAATAATTATCGAATGACTCCATTAGCTTGGAAATATATAAACATGTACATTGTTATTATATCATAGCAATTAATTGAAATATAATTTGGTATAAAAGCATTCGATTCATTTCTATATTGTTAGTAGACATCAAAACAAATATCGTTTATCATCATAGTTCAATCTTATAGAAATCGAGATGAATTTCAAATGTATCACAATTCCATTGGTAGCACTATTGCTATGTGTGACAAGTGCATATGGATTTGTAAATATAATCAATTTCTAAATTTTAAATTTATTTATTTTTAAATTTTAATTTATTCTTAGGGAGATTGTGTATGTGTTGTATCACCTTGTCCTTGTGATTGATATAACATCAGTCAGTAAAGTCAGAGTCATGTTGAACCAACAGTTAAAGTCTGTAACACTTCTTAATTATTTTAAATATTTTACGATAATCAGAATATGGCTGACAATAATTGAAAAATGAATAATCAAATGTAAACAAAGCAGACTTCAAATAAATTAAAGAATTTCTATTTAAGATCAATGTGTTAAAGATTATTTAAAATATGTAAGTTGAATTTTTATCGATAAAATAGATAAGAATTATTAGTCAATGATTATTTCGAATTTCATACTCAATCTTGAAATAAAACCGAATTTTTTTGCTTGCTCACTAACGTACACTATAGCAAGTGGCGAAGTGGAAGTACCTCAGGTGAGATTCAACGTTTGTAAAATTAAGACTATACTTCACGGGATCATTTCTGTAGTATGTCTTCATCCGTCTGCTCCCAAAAGCAGAAACTCAACAGCCACGATGATGAGAAATGGTGCTTCACCTGAGAGCGTGAGGGAGATCACTAGACCTGCTATTTGGCGGGTTAAGTTGGTCGTCGATGATCGCTGGTCTTTCTTTACGGATTGACTGTGGGTGGAGTGCTTTCCGAGTGGTCTTTTACCTTTAATTACGCTACAATCTAACAACTGTGAATATACTTTAATTACTATAATGCGAATGTTTTAAATTTTATTCAATTGCGTAATTCTATTAATTATGCGATCGACACTGATAATGGCAAGAAATGCTTCAGAGACGAAAGAATGAAATTTGAGCAGAAATGCGATTGTTATTATGATTCAGTAATATGAAAACGATTCTTAAGAATTTTACTGTCGGAAAAATCTCTTGCGAATAATGTAACATAAAACGAGCATAAATATGCTTATGAGTTTAACAGTCAGATGTCGTTAGCATACACTGGATCATAACATGATGAAAAATTGGAAACTTAATTACATGAAATCGACAATGTGATTCCATCGATTGAGAAATTGCGTTTATCTTCAATAATTAATTTGAATTTATTGCTTCCACATAATATGTATCCTTTAACATAATGATTCACTTAAGGGATTTCACATTACCTCAACATATAAATCTTACAAATATAAAAATTATAATACAAACTATTTGAACATAATCAATTTTATATGAAAGAAATGGAACTATTAATGAATCCTAACTGCGACGTAGCAATAAGTTAATGAGCATGTAAATGTTTAATTTAAATTACTATACATATTTGATATTGGATGTGCATTAACACTAAATGGAATTCATCTGATTTAGTTTTACTAAAATCATAAATGTTGATAATCAGACATATCATAAATTGGCATTGATCCCATTACACTGTGCAAATGTGAATATGCAACAGCCGATAATCCTGGCATTTGTGGAATACTACCGCCTTTACTGCTTGGATGCGATCCACTCATAAGGCTTGATGGATTCGTACTGCCCAATCCACCGGTCGCCGTTAAATTATCACCCAATAGATTAGATAAATGAATCTGTGCCGATTGTTGTTGACAGGTAGAAAGTTCATGATGGGAATTTGGTGTTTGCTGATGTGCTGAATGTTGATGATGGCCTACTAATGAATTTAAATCACTTGTATTGCCACTACTCAGTCCTAATTGCAGTTGTTGATGCGAATGTTGCGTTAAATGATGTTGAGGGCCCGCTTGTGAGTTCAAAAGTGTGCTATTCGTGTTATTGGTAATACTAGAATTGCCTCCATTTGTGCTATTCGGTGCATTGCTCATATGAATTAGACTTGGTCCTTCCAATTCTGAATCACTCGATGAATCCAAATGTTGTTTATCAGATCCGCAATTACTAAAATAAAAATTGAAAATAATTAATTAAATTATCATAACATTACAAGAAAACAATTAATTATGTCGGTGATTGTTATGTCTTCCAGCACAATATAATACAGGAAGGAGGTATGTACCTCATTCCTCTCTTGGGAGTTATTCAGATCGGAAGGCAAAATGGGATTTTAACACCAACTTTGTGGTTAATAAATTGTGATATTTTGACACGGTTGTTATTACTTCTTGTTATTTAAAATCGACTTAAGGGACAATGGTGAAATCCCAAACCGTAGACCAATAACATTTAAATTTTTTTTGTGTAAAAAAAAAAACAACAAACGTCAACAAAATAAACGGTGAATCCTTCATGAAATCTGAGATGCATCTCGTTTTCAAATGTGTTTAAATCCCCTGCTGTTTATCGGTATTAATGCGCCTCATATTTCTTATGTTTTGTTGCTATCAATAAACAAGTGTGACCAATGTTGAATGTTTATTCCATTTGGCAATAGGAAATACGGTGAGGGTGAAAAACTTTTATTGTGAAACATCATTGTACATGAATTTCCGTATGTTTTTGTCTACCATCTACTTCCACCTATTAATTAACTGGGGAATTGACTTTACTATGCCGTAAACATATTGTATCTGTCTCATTGTATTTTGGTTAGATCCAATTTAAAAATAACTTTATTGATTTCAATTGTTTTTAATTCCATGTGTCAGATTTATTAAGACACCCAAGAGATATTGTCCTTCTTGTTAACTATGGTTATTTATGAATGGAAGTGTATTTCAAGTAGCTAGTTGAATTAACACCATTCATAAAAGAAACAAAACTTAAAATAATAATTCGATTAAAACGGCTCAAAATAAACAACAACAAAAATTACAAAAGAAGGTATAGGAAAATGTTAAATGATCTCTTGGCCATAAATGTAACATATAAGAACTGAATTTTTTATATTTTGTTGAACCTGATGTTAAGCATAATCTTGTTATGTTCATATGTTTCGATCCATTGGTAACAGGAACGAACAAACTGAATACTTATTCAACCGAAAGGTTAAGAGATTCAACTGTAAAAGGGTTCTCATCTTTTTTTTATGTTTTTTTTTTTCAGATAATATTATTATGAATAAAAAAAGAACAAAAAAGCCGTATCGAATCATAGAAGAATGGAAAACCATATGAAAAAATATTGTTCGTAATGCCAAGTATCAATGAAATTTGATATCCTTTAAGCTGGGGCTCAATTGGTAAGTGAAAATTTTTATATTTTCATTTGATGAATTCTAGTTACCACCATTACTTTAGAGATAATGCGATTGAAACGTACTAAACACAAGTTCTATTTTACTATTTTCAAAGTGATCTGGTTCTATTTTACATAAAACTGTTCATATTATAGTGTTTTCAAGAATCCATCAGCTAATTTTCGCGTCTACTTATAAATCCACATTTGATTTATTTCGTTTGGTGTACTTAAGACACCAAATAAACAATTACTTGTTAATCGGATTAGACAATACATATAACAGATAAGACTCGAATGACTATACTCTAAAGGGCTTCCTATTCAATGCAACAGTTTTGTTGTAACCAATTCATGAAGCAAATAACTCTTTTTTATATATTTTGTTATAATTCCGAGTAGTTGTGCCATAAAAATTCAATCAATTGGAATTTGAAATCATTGAAATTAAAATCATGTCATGTAAATGATATTAAATTACTTCTACCGCAAAAAAAAGAGACTCTGTATGTGAATTGTGTGTAGATATAAAAGCACTTTGCACTGTTGTAGATTCATCAATCTTCATGTTGTATGCATCATAAATGATCATCGATGTTAACAATCTTATTCAGTTTATGAGCATAACGTTATATTGCTATCTACTGTTGCTATGTTATTCACAAATGATGAGTATCACCACCTTTATGAAGAAAATTATGTTTTAATAAATTACTCTTTGTAATAATTACGCATTAAATAAACAGAGGAGAGAACCAACAACAACGAATAAAAAAAACAACTTGATGGCATCCTCTCGTCATTACGTATGGTCGGGTACGGGTGGGTTTTTCTCGTTTAACATTGTACTTCAATCACTCACGTGAACTGTATAGAAACAGTCGTTGATAGTACCAGGGAGTACGAGAGAGGGAGGGAATGAATACGAACGTGATATTTGATATCCCATTAACTTGGAAAATTGAATGGATGTTATGTTTTTACCCACATAAAAATCGAATTTGTGGATGATCGAGCTTATGCCGTCATCAATTTTAGCGCATGTACAGACACACACACACACACTACTTGCAACAATGGGGCGAAGATAATGAACTAAAATAATTTTAGTCTTTATCGGTTACCTTCAATTATCACAATACTTTATGATAGGCAACACACTGTTCTAACGAGAATAAATAAATAAACTTTTGAAAGGAAAAACATGCACTACATAATTAGATGCTGTAAAACGCGTTAATGCATTGAGGTGAAGGGAAAATCAATCCCAACCGCAATCCTCTGATGCATAAATAATTATAATTTAAGGTATAATCTGATCATATAAAAGAATTAATTTTGTAACATTGGTAACTCGTAATATTTTAATTAATCACACGTCAATAATTCATAGAATTTATTCAATTTGTAAGTTACACCGTTGATCTCTTTTGACAGTTCAAATCAAACTTGGTTTCAACTCTTCACCCCAATTGTGGTTGCTATACGATGCACTACTGGATGCACATAGTAAATATAAAAATGAAATTCTCTTAACGAATTGGCCAAGACGATATTACTTGAAATTATGAAAAACATAAAAAAGTTAAATGGAAAAACTATAAAAAGATGTGGTTTAATGCGGTGGCATGGAGGAGCCTCTTGGATAAATACATTCAATGGTTTGTTGGTTGGTTTTTTTTTTTGGTTCGCATTAGCCTCGTCACTTCGTTTTCATTCCCCGTCTCTCTATATAAATATAAAATGTTTCATCATAAAGCATTTGCTTAAAACCATCCATCCATCCAACCAATCTAGAACAGCTAAAGAGACATGGCATTTATGGTTTGGAATTGGTAATGAATGGAGACCAACTACTATACATACGTATATATAGCAAGAGAAGAAAAACTACATATTTCGGTATAATCATCGCAGAATATATAGCCCATATTGTGGCTGAAATTTGATACTTTTGTTTGCAACCATCCCGTTTGTTAGTTCAATTCAGTATAAAATTCAGTCAGTCTCTTTTAGGTTGTATGTTTTCTGTTGTTGTTTTCTTTTTTATTCATCATTGCTCTGTTCCATTCCTTTCCGTTTAATAATGTTGACGATCTCTCCTCCGTTGGTTACACATCATAGTTCCACCATGTTACGCGTACTCAATGCCATGTTTTTAATAAATACTAAATTTTTCAGTATTTTTAAATATAATTTCATATGAGGCATTTATACATAATGAAAACGGTTTTGGGCTTACAGTTGCTCCTCCAGAAAAACTACATATTCTTCATTGAAGGATACGAGAACATAATAATGTGGTAAATAATTATGCTTCACACATCAAGTATTAATGGAAAATTAAGTTTAAATTATTTACTAATGACAGTGTTTAAGTAATTCAGTCTCTTAATTTCGGTTAATAACAAGTCAGTTAATGTTATTATTAAACCATCGTATGGTTGAATGTTTGCAACTAAATTCTGGGCACGAGATCTTGAGTGAATCCGTATTGTCTCATTGGCATTGTTTATTCAGGCAACATCATAAGAAATTTTTGTATGAGAAAGTAAACATTTAGTGAAAGAACTCAATAAAATATTGTTTCTTCATTAACCCAAAATATGGTGACCACAATGAATTGATCAATTCTACAATCAAAACATTTTGCAAATTCAAGTGGCATGGCCAGGATACGAGACTCGTTACAGTATTATGAAGTAGAACTTACTCTTTATGTTCAGCAGCCCGATCCCTTTGACGGCGATTCTTGAACCAATTGGAAACCTTTTCAATGAAACAGAAACAAAAAATTTATGTTTACATTAATCTTGTTCAATTTTAAAATGCTGAATGGCCTAAACAATATGTTAACTCAAGCAAAAAGCCAAAGAGAAGAAATGAAAAAAAAAAATACCTGAGTGGTCGTTAATCCCGTCGCTTCAGCTAATTCACGTTTCTCTCTTGGTGATGGATAAGGATTACTTGTATACCAATCACGTAATACCGTTCGACTTTTCTCCTGTAAAATACCCGAATAGTGGAAAATTCTTCATTAGAATATGATGCAATTGAATTTGAATTTTGTACACTTTTATGGTGGTGCAATCGTTGCACTTAATGAACACTGATTAGATATTTACCTTAAAACAGTAACTTGTTTCTTCACCATCCCAGATTGTGCGAGGTAAAGGAAATTTTCGTCTGACACGGTATTTACCAACTGCACCTAAAGGTCTTCCACGCAGTTTTTCGGCTTCAGCATAATGTGCTAAAAATAATGTACAATTCTTTAGTATGGTTTGTTGTTACAACAATATAAAATTCAAATCAACTGTATTCAGTGCATAACAATTTTGTTTTAAAAAAAAATGTTAAACTATAACAATCAATATTTCTTGATGGATTTTAATGATTTAGTATAGAGAAACCAAGTAAAAGTCAGTGGCAAAAAGGGATTCAAATATTATGGATTTCATCTTCAATAAAAATAGAAGAAAACATTAGCGGTTTGGTCTGATGCAGATGAACAAATGTAAATATTTGAGGTGACTTCCTCTTGACTAAAGTAGAATAAGAAAAACCTTTACCTTTTAGCCAGAGTCCTTGTAACTTTGGATGATTGTGCTGGGAAAATGTATTTCGTTCCAATATTTTATATAATTCTTTATATTCACCACGTTGATAGGCGATTACAGCCTTTGCTTTCAGTACAGATTCATTTAATTGTAATTTATCACATTGCGGTAATGACCATAGAAATCGTGCTAAACGATCATAATTACCAGCCTGTTGTAGTACCTACAAATACCATTAAACATTAGAAAATATTTAATTTAAATTGACTAAAACCGTGTTAATTGAATATTTAATTTAATCGGTCTCTTAATTATCACATACTTCACATACGCAGGCCACTTGTTCTTGTGTAAAACCAAAACTTGGCAATGAATCGCGTCCGTTACCACTGCCGCCGCTACCACCGTTACCAATTGTTGTACCATTTTGTCCACTATTTATATAATCACTATCGCCATTATTATTATTATTATGATTACTTGAATTATTATTATTATTTGTTAATCCTGTTGGACTATACGGTGGCGTATGACGATTACTACCACCAATCGTTCCGGCGGTTTGTAAATCATAAAAATCATTAGACGGCAACTGAATCATAGTAAAAATATTCTAAATCGTTGAATTACGTTTATGTTTCGTTGTTTGTTTTTTATTTATTAGATTCCTAACACTTCTATTACTTTTTTTTTTGCTTCTCGGTTCACTTAATCTTTAATGAGTGCCGTTTATATTCTTTTTAATTATTCCTTTGGATGTTATTTGATTCTTGTTTTGGTTTATATTGTTTTATGAGATTTACTTTTACACTTTTCTTTATGTTTTAAACTATTTCATTTAATAATAATTTCATTATTAAATATTGCATTCTTATTATACACTTCACTTTGATCTTCGTCAAGTTGTGCTTATAATTATAATTCGAAATTGATTTCACTTTATGATATTTTACTTGTTATTATTTAAACTATTTGGTTTTTGTTACGTTATTCACTGTAAAAATGGATTCTAAACACTGATCACACATATTGTAATTAATACTTTTGGGTAATTTCATTTCTTGGTTTTAGTTCAAAGAAGTCATTGTTTTTTTCGTTTTTCGAACTCTGTTAAGAGTTATCACATTATTCCGTTTTATTGAATCTGAAAATTGAAGAAAAAGTTTATTGAAATGAATATCCGTTTATGAAGATTTTATGTAAATTTGGATGCTCATTGAACTGTTAATGTGATCTTAGACTTATGACATTTCATCTCAATTAACGTCATAATGTGCTTGTTCATCTGAATGTTGTATAGAGTGTGAAAGAACAAATTCATCAAGTTATGCAATTATCAAATCTTATATTGTTTGTATATGCAAAAACGTCATATTTTAAACAAAAATTTAGCTAAATGTCTCATTATGTTAATGGACAGACGCAAATGGAATCCTAATTTATCATAGTCATTATGCGTTATGTTTTCATGTGTACAAACAGCATCAACTAAATTGTTTTCATATGATTTTCGTTGATGGTTTAATTTTCATTTTTTTTATTTTCTTAAATTGAAATATAAGCAAAAGAAGTTATGATACAACCGAAATAGAATAAACCGGCCGCATTTGGCAAACATCCAGAATCTTATTTCTTTTCTTGAATTACATATAGCAAATATCATTTCAAGCAGTATAATATCAAAACCCATTAATACTTTTATTTCGGTGGGCCATTTGATTCCCTATTAGATTTCGATTGATGTTATTCGCATGTTTTTTATGCTCATTTTGGGCACCGGAAAGTACTAATGCCATGACTTACACTTTGTAAAAACATTAATCTAAAATAAAAAAAAGAACAAATGTGATCACCATATGAACCAGAATTAGATTGGCAATTTGTATCCAAAATAAACGGACAATTATGCATTCTATTTTCAGTGGTGTATGATTCATTTAGAATGTTTTTAATGTACACAATTAGTCGCATGATACATTTTGTTACATTAACACTATATAATTTCCACATAATTTAATCAACAATTTCATTCATTAATAATCACCTTTGTCATCAATTTACTAAGAATATTTACTTCATTAATGTCTTGCTACTTCTAAACAGTGCTACTGTTATTTTTTCTTTCACTTGAATTAAACAAAAATTCAAATTTAAAAATTAAATAAACAATTCAAGACATGCTGCATAAACGAATTGTACTGAATTATAACGGAATAAAATAAAAGAGATTCTTAAGGGCAGTATACTTTTATTATTTTTCCTTAATCATCATTGGAATGTACAGTTTGGTAATCGAATATAAACAAATAAAATTGAAAATAAAAGCAAAAAAAAACGAATTATTCAATGAACGCATTCAAGATAGAAGAATTAAAAGAAAAAAAAAACAGCGAATGATAATTTCTTTTGAATTGTAATTCAATACGTCCGTTATCTGTTATTTTTCCCGAATGAAAAATCAATTCTTTAATTATCATTAAACGAAATTAAAATGAAGAGCAAATAACATAAATTCAAAATGAGAATGGAATCATTTAGAAACGAATTTATATGAAGGTGATTGATTTGTTCTTTCTTTTAAATAATTATCATTAATAGTGAATTTATTTTAATTGTTGCTGATATAAAACAATTTTTGTTTATTTTTATTTTAAAAATTCACATTTTAAATAAAACTTGTTGGTTCTGTACTGCAAAGTTCATTTAAAACGATTCAGTTTCATACTAATTAAAATAAAAAAAATTGGATGTGTGGCTACCTAAATACGATATATTTGATGTTTATTAAAATAAATTACTATTTTATCTAAATGGTTTCATACATTAAGTCCTTCCGGTGGGTATTTGTTTTCAGAATAAAAATTTTTTCTGTATATTATTGTTTCATAATTAATTCTGATCCAATTGATATGTTGATTATTCCAATTTGTTAATAATCCAAATTGATCACACTACTAGTCGTGTTTATTGACGTTTCAGCTAAATACACTATTTCGGTTTTATTTTTTTAAAAATTCACTTAGTACTTCATTCATAACATTATTCTGTTACTAAGTAAATTCACTTTTCATAATTTATTTCATTAAATCGACAAACTAACAAATAAAACAATTTAGATAATTCATAATAATTATCATTTTGAAAATTAATTAATATCACTATGACATTGAATTGTGCAAATCAACACCATTTGCCATTAACACTTTATTTGCCATACATTCGTTTTATTCATCAAATATTCAAGTTTCCACTAATTTTCTAATTTCCCACGGTAAACAAACTTTAAGAAATATTTTATGTGAATTCATTAATTTTATTATTTAATCTACAAAATGTATAACTAATTTATGTATTTGATAACGAACTGAAAAATCAAGCACAAAATCACATAATTTAGATCCGTTCCGTTCGATACGTTAAATTCAACTGAATGAAATGGCCAATGTTGATCTCATCGCTGCGTATCTATACTGTTGTTGTATTAAGAAGTAATACACAGAGTGAATCTGGATTCGTTGTAAAGGTAAAATTCTGGGGTCGTATACGGCGGGCTGGCACTGTTATGTCTTGGTTGGAAAACTTCATGTTATTATCCCATGGATTTGTTGTGCACTTATTTTCATTTAAAACATAAATTCATCTGTATTCAAATGAATGCATACCAATAACCCGGCGCATACCTTGAATGTATTATATTTTAGCCTTTTTATGATTCTTTTGTTATTTCGTTTCTCTTAATCTGGTACAATTCATCTAAAATCGACTACTGAATCCCATAACGAAAAGGACAAAATAAAATGGGAAATAATAAACTTCTTAAATCGATTATGAATCAATAAGGACAACGATCTTTAATAATGTTCTTATACTTTCTATAGTTGTATATCCTTTTCAATATATATTGTAACCGATCAATTAGTATGTGAAAACTAGTAAAATGAGCCAGAATATTGGAATAGTTCCTTATTTTGTAACAAATCTAATGAATGAATCGAATAGTTTTATTATTATGAACAAAATTTTATGTTTTGAAGGATTGAGGATTAAGTGATCCCTTGTTGATGTTACAATCTGATAAACCTTTTAAAATTGTCATCATTTGTCATTGATATCGTCCGGTATTAATGTTTTTTTTAAAAGAAACTACCAAACAAAAGAGATGGGATAAATTAGATTATCGGATCATTACAATCAAATCTTGTCATAAAATTCTCTCTGTGACTAAATCACTCAACTGTATTAATATCACATCTAATTCTCCTACAATAAACAAAATCATGATCAAATAACAGAGATAGAATACAAATTATGAATCAAATATGTATGCAATTATTACCTGCATTTATGTAGCATTGTTATGAATAAATTATAACGTGTAATAATCCATTGAAATAATAACATAATAAATTACAATGTAATGTTTTTATTTCAACCAATAGCAATGTACGGTAACGATATTAAATGATTGAAATAGGGTGGAGAGTTGTTTACCGGAACGATATCAGGAGAACACTCTATTGTATCACAATTTTTATCATTTATTTGATTGGATAAGACGAGTCTTGTCGGCGTATTAAAACACTGCGTCTCTTATACAATTGTAATAAAACCAAAGGTATATATTTAGAATGAATACCATACAATGCGCTGGTATACTAACAAACTTACAATTGACATGCGTATTACTTATATCGGAAATCTACAATTAAAATTCATCTAGAAGGAATCAATGTTCAGTTACAACAATAAGTCAAATAGATAACGAGGAGAATTGTTTCTGTACATTGAGGGGTTGACGTATTGCATTTTAAATGGGGTGAATCATCTCTGGCCACATTCATTAGCCACCTCGATATCCTTTCTGTATGATTTCATCTCGTAAAGTAGAACACCTAATAAAATCAGTTCGCCTATTTATCATCATCTGTGTAATTTTTAATTTAAAGAATTTATTGATATTGATGATGGGCGCCCCAATTAAATTCGTTGATTTAATGAAGATAACAAATAATTCTTGAAATGACATTTTAATTTCTTTCAAATGTTTCTATTTATCTGGACATGAATCCTTGTTAGCGATATGGGACTCAAAACTTTGTGTCTTAAGTCAAAAGATAGAGGGATTTTTATAAAATATTAGATGTCGATCAGTTTATTTCACTTAATTTGTATCCTATTGTTCAAACTATTTGATTTTAGTTCTTTTTATTTGACTGCTCTATTTTGAATTTTCTTTTTTGTTTGATGAGACTGGATCAATTTATCCTCTTGAATTCAATCGTCCTAATCTTTATAATAGTAATCAGTTGATAATTTGAACTTCAAAAAAAAAAAAATTGAAGGAATAAAAGAAAAAAACTGAAGTTGAATGGCCCAAAATATACGGGAGCCGTTCACATCAATTGTGGTTTACCTAACATTGGCGGATTAAATATTTCTTTTTTTTTAATTCCCTTTCAATCAACCTAAAAATAACAACCAAAAATATGTTCATCTTACTGTTTGGTAATTTGATCGAATTAACGAACCGTAAGGATCCAAATATGTAAACCGTCAGCAGGTAACAGAGTTTATCAAGTTATGGCCACCGATTAAAATGAAACCAACTTATGTTATATGATTATTAAATGCATCTATTTAATTGTAATCGTAGACTAATTAATGGCTAAAATATGAGCAACCATTAAGATAAGGAGTGGATCGTGTTAAATAAACTACTTGGTAACACCTTATCTCATTGGTTATGCAATAAATCAATCTTCTTCATTATAAATTGTTTTCTTTTTGAAAAAAGAAACATTCTAAAAATGATTATTTAAATGGCTTTTGAAATCAATAAACGTGATATGGTAGGGTAATTATGCTCTTATTGATAATAATTCATTTGCATTGACTTATTTAGCCCTCTGGGGTCTATACGCGGGGAATAATTTTACAATCCTTCTATGGTGTTACCAGCTCACACTTTGATACTCAATCTGTGGCCAATGTGAAAGATAACATTAAAAACCGTAAAACAAAAACCGCCACGAATATTATATTAAGGAATATTTGAAAATTGATTTACAACAGTCTAATTGCAGGTTTTTATTGAAAATAATATTCAACGGTTGTTTTTTTGCTTTATGATATTATTCTGCCCTTATAAAAATTCTTCTATATCTTATAGTTTTAATAATATGTTCAGCTAAACTTCTTGCTAATTTATGCACAATTACAAGTAATTTTTTTTTTCCATATTCTCCTGTACTCTTCTGGTAAGAATATATAAATGGCGAACTAAATCATGAAGTAGGAAATTGTGTAAGGTGTTAAATATACATATTGAAGGTGTTCGTGTTACACAAAGGTGTAACATTCAATGTATCTTTCACCGTCCACAAGATTCATATACTATGAGTACTTTCAATTCCACTCTCTATTTGCTTCAAAGCTCTAGCCTAAATTGGATTAACGCCTATTCGATTGATTTTTTGTTTTTATATTTTGTGTTTATTTGAGAATCTTCAATATTTTGTATGCTCACATAATTACATGCAAACATATATAATGTTATTATGATAAATTGAATATGAACGTGGCTTCCAAAAAGGTGTGTGTTTTTAACTCTCAGTATAAAAAGGGAGAATAAAAAATATGAACAAATTTATAATTTATTACAACTATAATAGCATGAATATTATTAATAAAGTATAATTAATGAACAATTTCAATATATTATTTAAGTGCAACATTAAAATCATAAATATATTGGCGCAAAATTGAAAGCTTATTGAATGATTCGATATGAAGTGAATGAAGAGAATTCATAATTTAATAAACGTTGAGATTAATCGTTTTGTATGGGCAATAAATCAATAGTTTGGATGAATTAAGATTCCTGGCCAGCGTATTTATATTGAATTAGTGTTAATTTGTGTGAATTGTACATGATTTTTTGTTAATAAAATTTTGGTCACTCTTTGTACCTAATTGATTACTAACCAATGAAACTCTTTGGACGTGATTAATGCCTTAATTTGATTGCCAAATTGTAATCTGATTTAATTGTTTTTAGAGATTAGAAATGATTTTAAATGACAACTAATTTACCTGAGGATAATTAATGTTATAGATAGCACGAGATCACACATTATACCATTTAGGTGAGAATAAAATTAATCGTTATTCACACTGATAAGAATCAATAGAAATTCTTAACGCGATTTGCCTAAAACGATTCGTTTTTATATTTTATTACCTTTACACTTCTTTGAATGGACAAATGTTAAATGCTGGCTGGTGTTACCGTGTTATCCATATTATGGCCCGTGTATTTTACAATTTATCCTCCGGTTTAACATGATAGATACATCAGTTTAACTCCTTTTGGTACACTAACAAGTTATTGTATAAAATAAGAAAATATATTGCCAATGAAGATCAAAAACGACAACTTATCGTTTAGTATTTAAATTAATGGTGGCATTACTTTAACACTCCAGTATTGGATATTGGAAACTTCTATATTTATTTATTTTTTTTATTTTATTTTTCTTTTATTCCTTTTATTTTATTCATGTTATTTCTTATGTATTTAATTCATTTATGGTTATTTTATTCAAGACACCGAGAACCAACTATTGAGAACAAAAATGTAAAAGAAACAAAAAGTGTCATTATTATTCTGTGTTTAACAAATAATCAATTTGTAAATGGAGTAACACATAATGGTAATAATTTGAATTCTTTATTTTTTTTTATTATAACAAAAAAGGGACAAATGGGTAGCTATTCGTTCTGTATTTCTTTTTATACGAAACTAAATGAGTACAACTTGTGTGGTATTGAATAAAAAATTCTTAATTCCATAATCAAATACCCTGATTTTCTTGTACACCTCGATTTTTATTGAGAATATAGTGTGGAGAAAATTAAAAATAACATGAACAAGTACATCACATTATTTGACACACACAAGGGAATTAAATAACCAAACAGAGAATGTTACTATGCGTAAGGAAAGACAACGAGATAAAAAAAAAATTGAAAAACTAAGATTCGCCACTATAATTCAAAAAATGCGATTAATGTTCAATGAAACTAAGAATTAAATAAAAAAAAAGAAACGGGTTAGAATTTAATTCTTGTTCCATTATATTAAAGGACAGAGTTTATAGTTAGCACCAAGTTTCAAGTATCCCTTGCTATGATCAAAATGGTCTGAATAAGTTATGTGATTTTCGCAGAAAACTCTTAACTGTTGTGGCCACCTTCATTGCACATAGCATTTGGGGAATACGAACTAAATGTGATTATCACCAGATATATCAACCTCGTGTGTATTCAATATACGAGTTAAGTCCAATTGAGCTTTTTAAATGACACTAAAGTTTTATTAAAATAAAACAACAACATAAAAGTGAGAGAGAATAAAAAACCAACAACGAATGAGTAAATAAATGTAATATTAATCTTGCCAAAAAGATTAAGATCAATGAAACATTCAATGTGTTTTATATATTGTATAGGTAACATCTTTTGTGGCTCTTCATTGAATTAGTTGAATTTTTATAAATGGCATTCTTAACCAGCATCACTTCCATCTCTCTCAGTATTTTAATGTATGCCATATTTAACAATAGTTATCAAAAACATAAAATATGATATTAGGTGTTAATAACGTAATTTTTCTCACTCTCATCTTTCTTTACACGATTGTGTTTCGTTTATTAAAAGTTGTGAGAATAAAAATCGTTGAAAATCACAATTCACGTCATAAGAATTTATAAGATTTGAACAAATTAGTTAAATCATTTAATCTATTCGATTACGTCTAGACACTAACGATATTGTGATTTGTATTAATTTATTTGATAAAACAAAGATTCTATGTTAGAATCATAAATCGGTGTTAAAACTATGTTCAGTGTTATTTTAAATCGTTTCTTATTTTGCAAGATCATCAATTGATTACCAATCAAAGAATTGATAATATTTCACTTATTTATGTTTAACAGTTTAACTGATTATTTCTTTTATTTTTCTTTTTCTTTTTATTTTAATGGCTGTATTTTATGTGTGGTTATGTGGCCGTGGCTCTCCTTTTGTAATTGTTTGTAAAAAAATTTATGATATATGATCGGTAATAAATTAACACCAATTTTAAAATATCTTTAAAATCAATAATAATGATTGTTTCTTGGTGTTTCTTTCTACTTTTCTACTTTTAATCGGTGAAATATTGAATAACACTTCATTGAATTTTGTTGTCTGTTACTTTTGGTTTTTTATTTCTTTATCCTTCTATTTGGTGTGTGCGCTTAGTTGAAAATCAATTTATATATGACATGATGGGGGCTTTTGAATCATAACCATTACCTACATGTTATGAACGTTTGAGAATAATTTGTTAAATATCAATTTCGTATTGTGATCTTCATTTATAACATAATAAGCATGTTATCAGCAATCAAACGAATAAAAAATCCTCTTCATTCTTGATTCTAATTCAGAGTTTTCTTCTCCAATCTTACCTATTACCATTAACGAAGAATCGTACATTGAAACCGATTTTAATCGTTAGTCTATTTTGATTTCACATCACCGTTGTCATACAATTAAATTCTTGATTTGTTTCTTTGAGTATAATTTGTTTTCTTCATATTTCGGGAATTGCAAATTATTTTGATTGAAACGTTCAATCAGAAAAAAATTGTAACCAAATTGAAAAGGTAAAATACAAAACCGAAAAGGAAAGAATGACGAATATATCGAAGAGAAAAAAAAAATAAAAAATAAAGGTATTCCGGACTTGTGCATCTCACTGCCATTTTAATAACATGGTTCGGTTCAGAATAACCATGATCATGTCATTTGATACTTTTGATTTCTTTTTTGTTATCATTAGTTTTAAAATGAATGTAAAACAAGAATTCTTCATATTTGTTTATTGTAAGAGTTCCTCATCTCCCAGTAATACCATCACTGGAGTGAAAATAATTTTACTTTTTCTTTTTATCTGATGATTTACATTGTCTTCAATATGGACTATTTCATTGCTCTCTCTGAATAAGATTAAATGAAGCGAAATGAACGAATAAGAAAGAAAATTACATACAAATTCAATTTTTATCCTTCTAAGGATGAATAACAATATTGTTTATATGAAACTCTTAGCATAACTATTGATTATTTTATTTAAAATTCTATTTCAATATAATTGTAATTAACAATAAATTAATTTTTCTTTTATTTTGTCATTAATTAGCATCAGTTACTGTATTATTGTTTATGTCGTGGTGCATTTAAATAATTCATAATGCTGGACATGCAGAACGGTGAACATTTTTTCTCTGAAAGTAGAAGAGATTAAGCAATTTTAATGAACGAATTTTCTTAAATTATGGATTACTCATATCCAGTTTGATCTTACGATTTGATTTTTTCTCTTCATTTGAGCTGGCTGTAATTAATCCGTTAGGATTTGTTAGCTGATTATCATTTGAATGAAATGTTGTTACTGTTGGATTTTTATTGGTTGTAATTGGTACTCTTGATGTTGACGGTGAATTTTTACTAGTCTGTTTAGTGGTTGTTGTACCTAGTGTAGTGCTAATTGTGGTCGTTGTATATGCTGTTAAGGGCACCTCAACTAAAGGTGTGGTGGACGCTGGTATCGTTGTTAGCCTCGTTTCCATTGAACCAGTATTCGATGAATCGGTTGATGTCATGATAATATTACTATATGTTGGTTTTGTCAATGATAATAATTCAGATTCAGCAATACGATGTAATCGCCAACCAATGATATCATAATATGGTCGTACACCCTTTGTCGATATAAAACCATTGGTGAATTCTATTAACAGAATTATTCCAATTAAACACTTAAAATTTATTACAATTACAGTATCCATTTAAATGGTATTCTAAAATTTAAAATTCGTCTACACTGGACCACAATTGAATTATAACTAAATCGAGATCAAGTCGTATTAAAATAAAATTTGATGATTTTTAATATTTTTTATTTACACCTGAAGTGCAAAAAACACCTAGATTCAAGTGACCATCTGTTTTAGTATTAACATGAGAAAATATATCACAAGAAATTGCAAAATGTTCCTTCATGGGAGATGAAATATGTTTTAATATCGTTGCAGATGTTTATAGCAGATATGAATCCATATTAAGAACGATTATTGTACAAGTATGTTTCGTAATTTTATGAATGAATATCAAGGATTTATAAAACACTTTACATTTTGTATGACTTATTCAAAACAGCCGCCCTCCGTATGCGATAAAATTTGATAAGAACAATACGATGATGAAGATTTCCCTCTTGTTGAGAAATTGTTAAACCAAGCGTTTCATTATGAATTGAATTGATAATTGATAAACAAATACCCATTATTACACCTTTTTGATTAATTTTTTTAATGTTGATACAATTACTGAACCTTCAATAGTTAGTATTTGCAGAATTAAGATATAAATTAATGAGAGGTAATTAAGATATCGGTTAAATCGTTGAAATGGTATTGAAATGAATCTCTCTATTCTCTAGTGTTGCCAGACAAACTTAAATAGTGAAAAATTAGCGGCTAATTTTGGAAAAGGGTGGTAGCACTGCTGCAGCGTTGTCGTGATTGGTACGATTGTTTGAATCAAATATGGCGGCCCGTCGCGTTAAAAAGTTACAGATTTAGACCGTGAAAAATATAAAATTTACTTTTCAGAAAAGTGTGTTAAATAATATCGGAACTGAAGTGAATTATAGATAATTACAAACTTTATTAAAGTGTGAACAAAGTGACTATAAAATTAGGTATGGAAACATTGAAATTGTAGTGATTTAATGTGATGGAAATATAGTGTGCAATCATATTGGTGCTCTGAGCCTTATGTTTGCCAAATCAACGAAAGAGGTTCATCGACATCGCCCTTCTTGCAGAGGAATTCACAATAGAAGACACTCATAATCTCTGATTTACCTAATTAATTATGTGGATTATGTAAAGATCTATTCGAGTGAATTCAATCTGTTTGAGTTGTATCCAATTTTAATTTGTGCCAATTTGTGGGACAGTCTAATTGAAGGTGCAGCTCGTTTGTTATTGATTTGAACACACTGCATCCTGGGGAATGTCGAATTACCAAAAATAATGTGACCCAAAACAAATTTTATTTAGTGGGTTCAAGTTATTTTCATTAAAATTATCACATGGAACAGAATGAAATGGAAATAATATAAATCCGTAATGATATTTTCACGACACACCGTAGAATACAAAGTGCTATTCGTATGAATATTTGTGCTGATTTTACGAAATTTAATATTCTATTAATTATGTTAAATAGCAAAGTAGTTTGAGAATTTATTATTATTCACAATTTTTGCTAATTGAAATCTCTTTTTTTTTTTTTGGTTTTTCGTTTTAGTAATAAAGACTCATAAAGAACTCAGTTAAAGACATCCGCGTACCTTAAAATCGTATTGAATAAAAAGACTAATAACAAACAAAAACTATTAATTCAAAGTGTATTGAGTAAAACAACAAAAGGATCTGCGTTTTAACATAGACAAGATCTGTATTTGAAAATATAGAAAGTTAAAACTTTTTAGATCATATTAAAAGACGTAATAAAAAGAAAATAATAATTTAGAAAGACAAGAGAAAGAGAGTAGGTGGCGTGTTAAATTGAACTCTATAAGAGAATATATAAAACAAAACAAAAAACATTGAACTAACTTTTTAATAGTAAAAATCGTCTATCATGGGAGTGAATGAACCGCAATCATCGAATACGGAATCAACAACATCAGGTCCAGTATCAGTTACAGTTGAATCATATGCCGTCGATAGTAAAACTAATCTGCCGATAAATAATCAACATAAATTGGAAGGTACTACAGAAACCAAATCAACTTAATTTTTTTTTTAATTCAAAAAAGAGATAAACTCAATGATAGTTAAAAAGAAAATTTTTAATCTAAAACAGTTGCGTATTTAAAAAAAAAAAAACAAATATTTTGCTTATTAAAAGATACAAAGAGATGAAAGAACATAATGACTGAAACTCTTTAAACTTAAATCTGTTTAATCAAATTCGGAATGGGTGATAAGAAATTAATTGGTAAAAAAAAATAATAATTTGTTTTACCTAAATGTAAAATAGTTATATGTTATTAATGTGTTACATTGAATTGGCGTGTTTATGATCGATGCCCAAGTGGTATTGATAAAAAATTCCAGTTCACATACAATTGAATTACTTTTCTATTAGTTATAAGGAATATTTATGATAATTTTATTGCTTTTCTGTGTTTATAATTGATTTATTGGGGTGAGAAAGTGTTTTATTTCATAATGTATTCATATAAGCCATAACTCCTTTTGGTGAGGAGTTGTTTATTTTAAATTTCAATGAAATTATAATGAAGTGAGTGATAAAAATAAATCCTTTTGATAAGGGATGTAATATGAGAATATCATTTGTGATAGAAATGTTAACATATTGATTTTACATGTGAATTGAATTGTGTGTTAAACGAATGAATCAAATTAAAATACAGAAATTACTAAATGATACTTGTAAAGTGTGATTGAGTGGTTTTATTATTTGTGTTGATTTACGTATCAACTATAATTATATTAATTGTATTAAATGTATTTAAATTGGAAAGCAATTTAACTTAATAATAGGACAGTGGTTATATTTTGGTTATAATGAAAACAAATGAAATTAATTATGGATCTATATGAACACCTCTGACTAGATCGAACTTGACTAAATAGATTTAATTTATTGAATTTTGAAAACCAAATACAATATAAATTAAGGTCAAACGCGAATGTAAATGATTTATTTTGGTTTTATTTAGAATATTTACGAATCCTAAGACCTTTTAAATGTTATACAAATATTACAAAACACAACTTAATTAGCTGATTGTAATATTGTGAATAAAATACAATTTTAAAAATAAACAAATGAAATAGACCCCTCATATGCAGATAAGAATCAAGCATAAACAAATTGATTGGTATGATTTCTAATATCCTATATGAAATAAGTTTTAATTTTATATATAAAATAAAAATATCAATTTATCTCAAATTCATATCAGAATAATAATTAATGATATTAATTGATGATTATTTCTAATAGCTAAAAACATGGAATCTTCTAATTCAAAACAACATTATCATGTGAAGTGTATCATATTCATAATATCAATAATTCATTTGTTCATTAATGTCATTCAAAACACTTAACTTTAACAATTTTAAAATGCCAATTGATTAACTTTATAAATATTATTTCCAATATTCTAGAAGAATTAAATGCATTGAGAGAATCTGAGAGTCGACTTAAACAAGATCTTACTGAATCACAGCGCAGAGAGCGTATCTTGTCCAGACGATTAGCCACAAAAGAGAATGAACTACAAGATTATGCTGTAATTTTAATATTTTATTACTTACGTTAGTAGTGATTAGTTACAAGGAAACTAATTTGTACATTTTAATTTGTAGAGCCAAATCACAGAACTGAAGTCAACTCAAGCGAATAGTGCAAATTTACGATGTACTTTACTCGATCCAGCCGTTAATATATTATTTCAAAAGCTCAAAACTGAATTAAAATTAACTAAGGATCGTTTGGAGGAGACACAAAATGAATTGTCCGCCTGGAAATTTACACCTGATTCAAATACTGGAAAACGGTTGATGGCAAAATGTAGACTGTTGTATCAGGTAATTTACAAATCAAATCAAATTTCATTAAATAAAGTATTTGTATTAATAAGAATGGCATTTTTTAGGAAAATGAAGAGCTAGGCAAAATGACAGCAAATGGTCGTATTGCAAAGTTAGAGAATGAATTAACTCTACATAAAACTTATTGTGAAGAGGTGAAGAAATCTCAATCAGAGATTGATGAAATACTACAGGACTTAGATGAGGACGTAGAGGGTATGCAATCAACAATATTAATATTGCAACGTGAATTAAAAACATATAAAGAAAAAATTGATAAATTACAAATTGAGAATGCATCGTTAAAATCATTAGTATCATCTGGTACCGTAACAAATAATGAGGATAAAACGTGTGATAATCGAACGGTTCTAAATTGTACAATTAAAACAGAACAGGGTTTTGATAATGATAGTTTAAGTGAACAGCCTAAAAACAGTGAACAGTCAAATAGTAGTGTTGTAACTGGTGATGAATTACAAATTCATAGGACTACACAACGTACAGATGATATTGATGGTAAATTAATAAATGGCGATCGATCATCAAATGGTGATCATAAAGCAATAAATGGTAATGGAAAAATTAAATTGGAAACAGATGATAATAATGATATGAAAACAACAACTGGTGGACGTAAACGGACACATAGTGAAAGTGATGGACAAAATCTAAACTATCCAATACCACCGAGTACAATTGATAAAATAAATGGTGATGCATTAGAAATGATCAAAGTTAATAAAATTACAAAATTATCAGCTAACCATATGGTAATCGCTGAAATACCACAAAATTGTGAAAATGAGAATGGTGATCCTGATAAATTGAAAACAGAATCAAATCCATCCAAATTGAATGGTGTAGTAACATCAGTAACACCAAGTGAACCTTCGACGGTGGTTAATTAAATAAATTCAATTTAAATTGCCCAGCATCACTCAATAATACTGTGCGAGGTGTGTTTAATTCTTTTTTTTTTCGTAATGAAGTAAATCATTATATAAGATGTTTCCCTGGAATATTTCCCTAGTTTATTTAAAATAATGGAAAGCGCACAAATGTGTGTTGCTCATTGTGTTTAGATGATGTTTTTGTTTTCTTTCAAATGGCATCTCATATATAAATTACAAATTAAGAAAAGGACTTTTGCAAATTGTTAACAAAGTGAAGTAAAGATACTATGTTCTCATTTTAACTTAACATAAAAAGAAAAAGAAAGAAACAAAATTCGTGCTTTACATATTTGTAAATTTTAAATGTTCTTATATTAAATTTTTTTTTTTCAGTTAAGTATAAGAAGTCATGGTTTATTCATAACATAGTCTACATTTTATATAATTTGTCTGTATTTAATATATTATTTTTGTCTTTTCTTAATTTAATTTAATTCGATATTAGCAATCAATGATAAAAAAATTTCCAAAACTATAAATAAAAAATTAAAGGATAATATCGAATGGTATAGAAAACTAATTGATAATGGAGCAAAAGACGTTGTAAACTGAAAAATGGAAGAGAAAATTAACAAAAAAAAAAACAATACACATTTCTATTTTTTGTATTAAAGATCAGAATGTAATAAGTAACAGACAATTGACAAGAAGAAGATTAAATATAACAAGAAAAATTCATGTGTTTTAGCATAAATTAAAATGTAAAAAAAAAAATAATATCATTAGGCAATGTTATGCTCTAGAATTGAAGAGATTATTGATATAATTATTTTCAAATTAATATATATTTAACTTTAGGCTTATGCGAAGATAATTACATTTATTAGTGTCACCGATGTGGTAAGGATTTAAGCAGATAACATTTCTTTTTTTTTTTGTATAAAAAGAATCAACAAATTTATTATGTAAAATGAATACTGATCACAAAAACAAAATACAAATTAGTTTGTATTGAATTACTAAAATTTTCGTTGTTACTCTTTATTACTGATTGATTAAATTTCCACAGAACCATAATGCACCATTTTTTAGAAGGAGCAAGGATCGAATTGGAACATTTAACTTTTGTAACAGACATTTTTCTTTAGAATTCAATGTCGAAATTAGCTGCCTGTTTTTATGTTCGTCTGTTACAAATCATTGAATTTGGAAATTGATCATGATTTTTTCAAAAATGTGGAAATTGTATAATTTTTCTTTATAAATTTGAACAGGCGTCCATAAAAGTAGCATATCAATTTCCAATTCCTCAGTCCTAAGTTTTTAAATCTTCTGAAAAATCAAATTTTCTAATTTCAAAAATTTCACTTTGAGCCCATACCGCCGGCGTTTTCAGCTAAAAGGGATTCTTCGGTTCCAGGAATTTAATTTAAGAAGTTCAATTTCAAATTGAACAATAATTGAAATGTTAACCTTAACTTAACCTTTACACTTAACTTAAGGGACAAGATGAAATCCATTGAACTTGATCAATTTATTATCATTTAAAGGTTGGTTTTGAGAATTTTGGCAGCACCATCGCGCAAAGTGTTTTTATTTCAAAGTGTTTTTTTTTCTTTGCGGGAATCAATAAGATAAACACTTAAAATGGAAACCTCGAAGAAGGAAAAGGACCTGATCACCCAGAAGCACAACAGGGCTATGGCTCTGCGTGCGGAGTTCATTAAACAGTCAACGAATCCCCATCTTCATGGAGAAGGTGGCATGGTGGTAAGTCTACGGGAATGGAATGAACCACCGTGTTATGTCATCACCGATGGAATCTAATTCATCCTTTTGTTTTGTTTGTAGTTCGATGCAGGATTCAACAGATTTCAGGCAATGAGAGTGTCCAATTACCAACATTTTAGGCCAACCAAGCGAGCCACCATGGCTGGCTTCTTCTGTGTGGTAGCACCAATTGCCATTTACACCTGGATGCTGAAGGCTGAACGCGATTCACGAGAGGAAAAGTACCGCACTGGTCAGGTAGCATACAAAGACAGACGCTTCAAATTCATCTAAATTGAATACCATCGTTATATCCGAGTCTATAGAGTGTATAAAAAAATCCTAGTGAAATGTTTAAAATCATGAATGAAAATTGATATCTTAAATTAAATGAGTGTATTTATGTTTAATTTATATGCGAATTTTCGGCCTAATAGTGTTACAATAATGGAATATACAACGGATTACTTTTCCTCCAGCAGCTTATCACGATTAATTACAAACTCCTCGAATTTAATCATAAATGTGGTGCCCTTATGCCAATGGGCGGATACTTTGCATGGCTAAAAGAATAGTTCTTGATATTCTCAAGTGCCCTTCCGATTAAGATCAAGTAATACTCACAAATCCAGAATTGGTCAGCACCGCTTCAATGATACCAGCTATAAATGTTGCACAGTTTAAGGAGCCCTTGTCTTTGGGCACACTTATGAACCTGTTAACTAGCGGTTCTGTCTCTATGATGTAGTACGTCTTCTCATCGTCATTAGCTCGCTCCAATTTGTCTGCGTCCTTGCCAAAGAGACTCTAAAAGTAACTCATGATTAATTCGCTTTCAAATTCATTAGATCGAATAACTACCTTCCAGAGGGTGGTTTTCACGAAGAGTAACATGTTAATCAATTTGGTTTCTCTCTTTGATCCCCTATCTCTAACAAAGTGTAGATCAATAACGCGAGAGCCGACGTCTTGTCCCAGATCGTGTAATCTAAAATATTAAGGTATAAAATATCGATGATTAGACAATAAACAGAGAATATTCCTACCTGGATTGCAGTTCCACGACGGAGGTAACTTTGGACTGACAATATTGCACCATTTCTGAGAACAAGAGAGCATAACAATTTATCGACACCTCACCCTTACCCTTACTCAGTGGCTTATCCAAGATACTTGTCCTAGGTCTGTTTGAGGACATTCTGAATTCCTAAATTCTAGATTACGATTAACAATTATTATTAACACCAGATTTCTTATTTGTTTTCATTGAAACTTGCAACCAATTGTCGATTATATATGTTTACGTGCAGTTTCCAAATACCATCACCGTAGCGCTACAGTAAACAGGTAGATAGGTAGTAGTACAGTGAACTGAAAGAATCAGAATCATATTGCCGTAATCGTAATATATACAAATGTAGTTTGCTGATCCTCAGGATTAATAGTACAATTGCAATAATAAAATCTAAATAATAATTAATCCTTTAATAATCCATCAATAATCATATAATCATAATTTATGAGCCAGCCAATCATAATTTTAAAGACAGAGTTATAGAACCTGATTTTCAATTACATCTGATGTAGTTTTCTGATCCTGTTCGCATAGTCGAACGAATTCTGAAGTTCTTCCACATTTTGCTCCAATCTCATGTAATTTGAAAATCTTTCGGGAAATTCATCACGTAAATGAAAATGTGAGATTATTCGATGCGATATAAATAATTTATTTAACATAACACATGGAGTTATATACATTAAAACACCAAATACTTTAATACTTGAAACTGAATTTAATTTACCTGTTACACCAACTAATAAATGCCCAGACACCAAAGCACCAATCAGTTGAAATATCGTATTTAAAACAATTGATTTAATTTCAGATCAAAATGGATAAAAGACATGGATACATTTGATTAATATGGGATTTGATTTTGATAATATTGAATCATATCGTAAGTACGAGTACGGAAATTTTGGAATGAGTTCCGGATTACGGCAAGCATATGAGCTGATGCTTCCTTACTGCTCTTCGTCGGTGCAAATCGTTGCTTCAATAATGTTATAGTTTGACCACGGAAACATGGTAATCCCGTGTCCAACATCAATGACACTAAGGATACAATAGCATCTTGATACGGTCGAATGGCCAGGAAAGCTTGACAGCATAATTCACAGAACCACTTGAAAGCTGGCGCTTCCATTTTACCACCCATAATCATTACCATTTCATCAGTTAATTTTAAATCTGGCTCAAAACCAATGTTCCCACCTGGCGATGACTCAAACATGAATCCAAAATCTAAAAGGGATATCATTTCACTATTTTAAATTGTGAATGTAACTAAAGGACATACCAATGTGAATGATGTGTCCTTCGGTATCTATCATTATATTTCCATTATGACGATCTTTTATTTGTAGCAAGTAACCAATCACAGAATATGCGGCCATTGATTTAACAAAGTTAGCTCTGGCTCCTTGAAAATCCTTTGAAGTTTCGTCACCATATTGATGCAGAAAATACTCGTAGAGACCAGTATCTGTTTGGCGGCCTAGTTGATCTCGTGATTTTGCGTTTGGTACACACTCAATAACGCCACACTAAAATAATTAATATCTTAAGCAATGAGAATGTTTAAGCTAATTTATAATAAATTACTCACCCCCGGTGCAGTGGCAACTACACGATATGGGAAGAGGAACATATCTAGTCCAACTTGTGTAAAAATATTTTGAAATATTGTAATCACTTGCAATGCCAGCATATCCTGTCTCACATCGTCACCAACTTTAAAAATTGCTGCTTGCCATGATTCAACACCCAATGAAATGTTAGGTTGTTCTGTGGCAGAAACCTACAAATAAAAATTAAATAAAGACCTCGATTCTCCAACGACATCTCCAATACGTACAGGATTGTTTGATACCTCCATCGCCATTGTTTCCAATTCTGTAATACCACAACGATGAACTCTAAACCGTGCCAAGTAAGGTGCTTTTGCTGCACTCTGCATGGGTGTACCACTATTATAGTCAATGTCCAATACCATTGCTTCAGGATTAGATGGTAAATAACAACCCGGTTGCACTTTAATTTTGCTTAATGCTTCCAAGCAAGCTTTCTTTCTTGGCTGCCCTTTGGGAAATGAACGAATCTCTCCAGAAACATTAGTAATTTTACCGAAGAAATCGAATTCTCTCTCGTAAAATCTTTTTGCGGCACCAGAAAATGAATTAATAATATTTTGCGACAATGCTTCAAGTAAATCAAATAACACAGCTAAAACAAAAATGTGATATTAAAAAATTGCTATTAAAATATAGATCACTCTTAATTTACGGTCTTTATGTTGTTGATCCTCATCCAAATACATGTTCGTTTGCATATTCCATATCAACTGATGTGCTACGATTTGTGATCTTTTAGATATCTGTTTAATGAACTCGGATACATAGCCCATCTGTAATAAAATAATTATATTATGTAACAATAAAATTATTTCCATGTTAAATTACTTACCGTGTCATGACGCAATGCCTGAACCAATTGGGGTATATAAGGAAGGACTGCTTCCGCGGGATACGAGGATAGAGTTTTAACGGCATACTGTGCGGTTAATGGATGCGTAGGATACTGACGACTAAAGTATGACAATGCTTGAATGGGATTGGTTGGAGCCCAAGTCAACGTATAACACAGTTCTGGTGTCTCTGCCAATAAAGTCTTAGTGGTGACTAAATATTTCAGTGCTTCTGGTATATGAGAAACAGCAGTAGGATCAACAGCAACCAATCTACAAACTTCATCATCTATCGACTCGGCATTTCTAATCCTTTGTGGCAAAAATATTGCCAATGATGGATTAAAAGCCCATGCTAGACGAGTGAAATCTATCCAAACTGCCGGTTTTATTGGACGGGTTCGCCATTCATTTAACGAGTCCTCGCCGGGAATCTGTAAGTCGGGACTTGCTATTGGATTAAACCACGTAATCAAAAATTCAAGTTCAACAGCTAACAATTCTAGAATCAAATTTCGCTTTTTCATATAATCCTTGTCATATGCATCCTTTCTAAATGGTAGTCTCTTTGACCGATTTGATCGTTTCGATAAAGTAGAAGTTGAGTGTGGAATTGTATTGTACCAACCACCAGTACCGGTGCTTGTTGATCTTGCAACATCACTACCAGCAATTGAAGCTGTGTCTATATTAGTTCTAGTTACAGCCAACGTGTTACTTGATTGATGGATATCATATTCACCAACTTCTGATTGAATCAAGTGCTTCTTCTCACTTCTCATCGTTTGCCAGAACTTGAGTAATATCAATATGTCTTCCTTCAACCGTTCTCTCGATTGATTTGGACACATTTGTGGACCACAAAAGTAATCCAACGCATGACTGTAAATCCTTTCACGTAATATATTACGTCCCAACGATTTAGGAATAGTATTTCCTTGGAGCAGGGATAATCCACATTGCAGTAATTTAAATCTACATCCCACCGTTTGAACACTACGGTTTTGTTTGCTATTCTTTGTAATCGGGAGACACCGATTTAAAAGCAAACAAAACATTTCAACTTTATCTTTGTTACAATATTTTGCAGTGTCGACCATCTCAGATAACAATTGCAGCCAAATATAATGAGGAGCAATAACAATTGGTTTTGGAATCAAATGACACCCTTCATAAGCAGCCAAAGGACTCGTCACAGCTGTTTCTTCCGCAAACAAACCAATTTTCTTTTCAAATGTTGTGTGCCAGGCATTTATCATCTCTTGGATAAAACATAGTTCCAAGTCTTGTCTAGCTGTTAATAACCATTGCCAACATTCAGCGGCTGTGTCCATTGCTGATTCCGTAAATAATTCTACTTGAGATGAAGCTACAAAGTATATAAAATTAAACTAAATTTAGGTGGTAATAAATAGCAGTCATAACTTACAAATAGCATGGAGTAACTTCCGATTAATTCCAGAGCACAATATCAAATAAGCAGTTGCTCTCCATAAAGCACCACGATGTCGTGCATCGCTCCGTTCCTTACACGCCTCCCATACTTCCTTAATTAGCCTATCTGCTAAACCTTTCTTTTCCTCGTCTTCTAATACTGACAATAAGCCTGATATTTCACCAGCATATTTACTGCGAAGACACAGTACGGAAACAAATCTCGGAGTATCGCTATTGATGCATTGCGGTCGTTTGACAGACATGGATAATGAATTTGACTGATTTGCTGATGGCCAAGATTGCAAAACAGAATCCACAGCTAGGGCTAATCCACAATGTCCAGCTAATGCTGATGTTGGGATTTGATTTGGATATTCTTGAAGATGACTCCTTGTTATTTTAGGTGCCCATTTCATAGCTTCGTTAACGATTCCTTGACAGCGGTCGGCAAAATCTTTAAGACGTCCCTACAATTTAAACATTTTACTTTATAATTATATATATTACTCAATTAATTGCAATAATGTTTACTTCTCTTGCTGGTAAACTATCCATCAGCTGTAGTGTGTAGGGAGTACAAGCAACCCGTAATGTCGGTGTCTCTTCATTCGGATCAAGTGACAATGAAAAAGCTAACAACTGTAAAACATCTAACATACACCAAAGGACACGACGATTCCATAATAAATGAGGGAATTTATCGACTAATTGTGATAAATACTGATCAGCAACAACTTGAATCTGTTTATGGATGGAATTAAAATACACAAGCAATAACATTGCTTGGGACTCCAACACATTCTCTCGAACATCATCCTGTTGTAGGAGGACATTGCAGAACTTTTCGAAAACTTGATCTCCAATACTAAAAGGGTGACAACATTTGAAACGATAATTTTATTTCAATTTGCAACAAAATAATTACCATTTAATGCATTGCCACATTCCAGATTTATCTTTCTGAAGGGGAATATCACACAGATAGCTGAGTATTGGTTCCAGACACGGTTCTGAGGCATTTTC
This sequence comes from Coboldia fuscipes, assembly GCA_001014335.1. NCBI lineage: Eukaryota > Metazoa > Arthropoda > Insecta > Diptera > Scatopsidae > Coboldia > Coboldia fuscipes. The sequence continues at coordinate 48,417 of JXOR01000141.1, read as the reverse complement.
AACTCTACAAGGTAATCAATAATTATAATTAGTCATTGATTAAATGCAGTCCTTCACACTTACCTCAATGTCTCCAGCCAATAAACACTCAACAAGTATGTACACTGGGCAAAGGTGAATTTATGAATGCATGTAATCACTTCCGCTGGTGGATGATCTAACAAAACAAGAATTTGACTTCGTAACTCATTCAAACTGACGCTATCAGAACGAATAGCTGAGGTGTAATTAAGTTCGCGCATTTCTGATCGATGTGCTGTTTGTGAAATTAAAAGTGGTGACTTGGCAGCAATTTGTTGTACACCTTGATACCATTCAGAAGGCCAAAGTCGAGAGTTTGTGAATCCCATTACCACACAATACAACCAGAAATCCTTAAATAATTTATGCAAACGGGACTTTGGATTCTTAATAAGTGGTAATCTTTTCACCAGAATCTAAAATTTAATTATTAATTCATTCATTTATCATTATGTTGGACCCTATTTTTTTACCGCTATCACTGGAATCAACATTCCTAGATTCCCTGCACTGGAGCTTGCTTTCTGTGTTCCAGATGTATTGTCATAAGTTCGTTCACCTTCCAAACCGATTTGTACGAACAACTCTAACAGCTTTCCTAATAATTCCAGCATTTCTGATTCACCAGGAATATTGGCCGCAATATTTCCCAATGCATTTACCACAGCATCGGATACATGATGATACTGCTTCCTACGAATAAATTAAATGTAAATATCTATTCTATTATTTTTTCGAATCACATGAACACTTTACCTTTGATCTGGATTCGTAGTATACGCCAGCGAGGCAGATTGAACGGTGACTCTTGAAAACATTTTAATAATTTCCTCAAATACTTGCGGTTCACATTGTGAAATAATCATGCAACCTAATTGGTCGACAATTAATACGTTTTGCTCAGATGGAACTTTACAGAATCGTTGAATGAAAAATTGTAAAATATTTTGAGTTGTCTTAGGTGTGTCCTTTAAAGCAACGGCTACATGACCAAGCATAACAATTATGTTCAGAGACACAAGACTCGATTCACTGCAATAAATTGATATAATAATGATATAAGCCAACATATTGAGCAATATTCTTACTTTTCTTTTTTCTCAGCAGTAAACAGACGATTAGACACGTTCGCAACAAGAGCTGGGACACAATATGGATCCAATACTTGTGCAGATCTCAATGCTAAACTTAAATTTTCAATGGCTGCGTCCCTTAGTGCATCAAATGCAGCCTCTGCAGATTTTGTAACATTTACGGCTTTTAGTGGAACATCCACCGATCTTGAATCGTTCCCGGAAACAATGATTTTAAATGGAGCATTCTCTTTCTCCTTCTTCTGGTATGCCATAGCTTGCGAATGGAGTTTGGCCAAAATTGGACTTGGATCCACTAGGAAATCCCTCAAATATGAAATTGAGGTTCCTGCAATGTTGGGGAACTTCAAAGCCAATTTTCCTAAACCCTAAAATAAAGACGATAATTATTATGCTAATTCGAAAAATATCTGTGTAATACACTTACCTCCAGGCAAACTAATAGCAATGGCATATGATCCATTACAATCTTTTGTCCGATTCCAGAATTCAACTTCTGATGTAATCTCCCACATAGTTTATCAGCCTCTGAAAAGTGTAAAAATAAATTAGTAACATAAAACGTAATGATAATTAACACAATCGCCCAGAAAAAATAACGAAAACAATGCAACTATAAAACAAATTAGGGGACTATAAACTTCAGGACATATTCATTCTTTAAATGAATTACTATGCAAAAAAATATAATTGGAATATTCTTCATGCTCTGGTTAAATTAAAATTCACCTAATACAAGTATATAATTTAAACCGTACTGCAAAGACGGAATATTATAATCTTCATCGACTGTAAATAATAAAAGTTATTAATTAAAATAAATCTATACAAGAGATTTAACTCAATCAAATAATTACTGAAGTGGAAATTTAATCGTCTATGAAATCAAATGAGTGGCCATTTATGGATTCTATGCTTACCAGTTTCATCTCCGATAGCCCATACTAGTAGATCTACGCATGCAGCATTTGCCATAACATTTATTTTATATTTGTTCACAACTTGCTCATCTCGTTGCGATTTTAACTGAATCTCTTGCTTAGTCTGCAACTCCGTTTGTCCAATCAAGAATAGACGTTTAACGAATTCCTGAACATCTCGAGTGAAAGGTACGGGTAAATCTACAACAAAAAATCCATAGATATATAATTATTATCACGAACTGTTAAGAAAGCACATACCTTTTTGATTTTGAAGTAATTCCCGCAACAACGTTACCAACACCAAATTTATAGTTTCTGAGAAACTCTTATATCCATATGACTTTATACAATTTAAAGAGTAAATATCTGATGCTTGTTCATCTAAGTGCTCCAACACCTCTTTTGACAATAACTTCTTAGCAATAGCAAATATTGTTTGTAAATGTTGAATGGAAAAATCAATTGAATGCTTCTTTTTATACTTCTTCTTTGTGGTGACAAAACTCGATCCATACTTTGCGAAGTAATGTGTGGTTGCGTCATACGGCATGGTATAGAAAGTATGAAAATTGGTTCGTCTTGGATACTTTAAACTAGAATGTCCGTCAATGGAGTCAATGCTAAGACTACCAGACATAGACCGAGGAATTATTGATCGAAATTGACTTATGCTGGTTTGACGCAGTGGTGAATGAGGTGGTTGTATAATAGGTTCGGCGGGTTTGATTGCTGGTTTTTCAGGTCTTGGGAAAAGGCGACATAATAACGGTGGTTCATCTGATGCAAATCTACCCATTGCTCTACCAAGACCCAAAAATAATGGTACTGTTGCTTTGCATAATACAATTGGTGGCAAGGCTGAATTTTCCTTGCTGCTTTTCAACATATTCGTCAGAATGTTCAATGTTTCCACCTGATTCAAAATTATCTCATCCCGATCTTCGGGACAGCCAACTGCAACGTCGGACAGAAGAGTGTTCAGGCAAAAGGAAAACTTTTCAGTTGCAGGTATACCTAAAAGGTAAACGATATAACGATATAACGAAATACTATCATATTTTATTATCAAAAACACTTACGATCCGTTTTGATATGTGGTCCATCATCAACCCACACAGCTTTCGGCAATCCTTTAGATAATCGCAATAAATATGGGACAATAATGTCATGATGTTGATGTCCACTCTCCAGAAAATAGAGTCCAAGTGCAATAACTGCATCCTGGGCCCGGCAATCCAAACAAAACACACCAGCGGCATTCTCTTGGGGACAGTATCGATAAAGTGTTTGAACCTGTTATAAATAGAATATAATTATGTCAAGGTCAATTCCAAATAATAATAAAATCAATAAATCACTGTCTACCTTTTCCCATGGTGTTGGTTTTATTTTGGCCAACACCCGTGCCAAACTCTGCACGGTCAGTTGAAATGAAAACTTATCGTTGTTGGGTGCTACCATTGTTACACTATTTTAATCAATTTGCATTTAATCCACTACAATTGTGCCCTTGATATGGCCAAGGTATTAATAATCGAATTGATTATGCATCATTCCTATTACTCGTTGAATCCGCGTACTGCACTCTATCACAATTCACAATATGTATCGGATACCAATTCACTCTAAATACAGGCAACCACGATTTTGGAATCTAATCAAAAATGAATACTAAAATTTAATTAGGTTCTTTACGATGCACTACGGTATTTAATTATAGCCACTTTGGAGAGAATATGATATTGACACGAAGTGAAAAAAATATATTAAGTCGGGCAGTCGCTTTGCTCAGCTGATGATAAGAGCTCCCTACCTGCCGTTTTGCTCACCGCTCCGTCCACAATAGTTTGTTATCAACATTTCTTACGACATTTGTCAATAAACATACGACGATTTTAATGGAATCGGAATTGTAAATAAAAGTAAATAGTGATTCATTAGCAATTTCTTGCATTCATTTTAATTAGTGTTGAGTGTTTACGCGACGAAAATGCATTCGAAAATATCTAGTCTACGTATCGATCAAAGTGATTTAAAATGTAGAAATGGATGTGGGTTTTACGGAAACACGCAATGGGATGGTCTTTGTTCCAAGTGCTACAGGGAACGTAGTCACAAGGAGAAATTGCACAGAGGTGAGAATTTTATTGCGGATGTGACTTACTTCCGTATTATATAAACGAATCTGATAATTGCAGCGAAACCAACGACTGGTTATCATGGGTCGTTTGATATGCAGGCTTCAGTGACTCTCGATCGAAATTTTCACACCAACCATAATTATCATCGTCAAGGGCATACACCACAACATGCCAATGTTGCAACAACTCATCAACAGAAGCAAACACCAACATCTAAGGAAGAGGTGCCTAAGAAAGGAGCCCAAAAGAAACGAAATATTCTGGAAGTTTTTAAAAAGAGTCCCTCAAATGTGAAAGATTTGCCAAAAATTAGACGTGTACCCGACAAAATGGAAATTGAATATATTGCGGCACTAAAAGTAAACCAAAGCTTTAATTTGGTATCCATGAAATTATAAAAATTCTTATCATATTTCAGCAACTAAAAATCCCCGATAAATCTAAAAAAGAATTAAAATACTTTATCCAAGAGTTAGATAACGTCATTAGAAAAAAATATCAAAGCGATAATGTAGAGGAGCTCAGCGAGTGCATCCAAAGCCGTTATAACGAGCTAAACGAATTTATGAATGCTGATAATTCCAGTTTTTTAAACACCAGTGATGAAGTAAAGGAACTGGTGATGGATTTCTTTGAAAAAACCATTATGTCGAAAAATCACAAGTAGGAAGTTGATTTCTTGTTGAAATAACATTTTGTTTAAAAATGATTAACTTCTAGAATTCTGTTTTCACCACCATTCACGAATGACGAAGAAAAGGATATTCAGATTCATAATCGTATAAGAAAACTTTACTGGATTAATGCAAAACATTTACAATGTGGAATTGATGAAGTGAATGCCGAGATAAGAGATCTAGTTTATAGTGCCATAACAGGTGAAGATTTCAATTAATTTCATTATTTTGATTTACCTAACTTCGTGCATCCGACTTTTATAGAATTAGTAGCAATGGATTCCTATCCGGCACCACAAGAGAAACTAGAAAGTATTGTTAAATGTTGTCGGAATATATTCACATTATTGAAACATACTGCTGGTGGACCCGCCAGCGCAGATGAATTCCTTCCTGCTCTTATTTTTGTAGTATTAAAGGCAAATCCAATCCGATTGCATAGTAATATAAATTATATAACGCGATTCAGCAACGCTTCGAGGCTAATGAGCGGTGAAGGTGGATATTATTTCACCAATTTGGTATGTTACTTTACAGTTGTATTCTATTTTTTGTGAATCGATAATTTCAATTGCGGTTTTATTATTTCAGTGTTGCGCAATTTCATTTATTGAAAATTTAACCAGTGAATCATTATCGATGCCTCAAGATGAATTTAATAAACTTATGTCTGGCGAAAAGGTGTGCAGTTCTGCTTGGGAAAGTGCACTTTTAGCGTGCGAGAGTGTCCACATAATCGATGAAAATCTTAAAACCATCAAAGAGTTAAATAAACGGAGTGACACTCTTTCATCCAAAATGTCAAATCTATCTGATGATATGGAGGAGTTTAGAACGAAAATTAAAAAGGAAATCTCAGATATGATGGCAAGAACACCAATAGATCTTCGACCAATGAAGAAAGCAAAAGATTTATTAAAACATGCGAATAATAAGCTACTGCAAAGTACACCAAATCACAAAGCAAATTCTCAGCTTGGATTATACAATGAAACGACTATGGCTCAGAGGAATTCTAATCAATCAATTATCAATAATGAACTCTTGGTTTCACAAATAGTAGATGAAAGTCGATTAGTATCGAGCAACTCTGCGGACATTCTTTCTTCGTCTCCCTTGTTTGATTATAGTTCGTATGATACGCGATCATTAGACGATCTAATGACTCCAGATGACCCAAATCCTTTCCCACACGGTTTAGCGAATATTAATTACGATTTTGATATATCAGATAATAGTGATGAAAATAGTACAATGAATAGTATCTCTTACCCTCAAAATTCATTTACAAAACATGATGATAGTACATCCTTAGCGCTAGATGAATTAACCGAATTTGATCCTTTGGCAAATAAAACGGACTTTACAAGTCAACAGATGGTAATAACCGATCATCAAAACAAAAGTGTTAGTATATTGGATGGGGAATCATCACCCAGTGATGTCTTACTTCCTGTACCTCTTCAGCCAGTTAAAACGGAATTCAGAACGGTATCACCATCTAATATAATATCAATCTCCTGTACGAGCGGGGATTGTTCCAGTTCCCAAAATATCAATTGAATTTTCAAGGTGCCACGGTTATTAGCTAGTTTGCTTTAATTGTTTCTATGATAAGGTCAATAAATTTGTATTAGTCCACTTGGCTTACTATTGTAATTATTTTATGTTTAAGCTTTAGAGGCAATAAAAACGATATTCTTTAAAAATAATTTAGTTTTCCTACCTCATATACAAAAAGAACTGATGAATTGGAATAGAATTGTCAGAATTGGCGCCATTTTCTTTCAATGGTACTGTCTTTGTTGAGATTGTCTTCTGAGCACCAATTCATTTACATATTATAAACAGATGATGGTTTAATCAAATAAACTAATTTTAAGACAGTGTAATTAATGTTTTGTTGTGTACAATGTCGTCAACTAGTCTAGTAATTCGAATAAATTCTGTGAAAAAGTTATTTTTGGCGCGTAACATCAAGGTAAACCATGAATGGATATCGGAGTGAGTAATGGACCTATAGATGCACCTTGGACAAATTACTAATTGAATTCTACCTTAGTTGTATAGAATTCTTCTTATCTGAAGATCAGGGAATTACTGACCGGCGCCTATTCGAAAAGGCTATGGAACAGTGGATTCTGAATGATATCAGTGAAGTGGCCGAGGGATGTCTTCCAGCATCTGTTGAACAAAACAAGGACATGTTTTACTTAACAGGGAAATATGTGCTTCAAATGCAATATATAATTGATATATGTAAGATCTTTAGTTAACTTTAATTCTAATTGTCAATTGGTGGAATTGTTTATATTTCAGCTGAACCGGCTTATGATCAATTGAGGACATTGTATAATAAACAGTTGGACGAAGCTGAGGATGAAATAAGACAAAGGGAACCGGTTAAAAAGTAATTATTTGTTGTAATATTTGGAATAATAAACTTTTAGTATTTTATTATTGTGGTGGTAATTGCAGGAAGCGCATGCTGAAAATGGAATTAACCGACGGAGTTCGTAAACTAATAGCAATGGAACATAGACCTATTCCTCAGCTGAATACAAAACTAACACCAGGAATGAAAATAGGTTTGAGTGGTTCAATGAAATGTTGTAACAAAGTTGTGTTCTTGGATGCTACCAATGTGGAAATTCTTGGGGGAGAAGTTGATACTTTGTTAATTGAAAATGCATTTGAAAACATGTTACTGAAGTCTTTGGGAAAGCCAATTAATCCAGAACCTAAATTAGGCTACGATGACTCCAAATCAATATCGGAAAGTACATCTGCTGGTCAAGAGGCACAACAGTCGAGAGTTATTCCACCAGTAAGGACCGCCGGTAATGTCGATTTGCCGGATGATGATTTATTCATGGATATTGATCTTAATGAGATAGCCACTGTGAATATTCCTGACTCGCCGCCTGCACAAAGATCTGTTGCAGAATCACGAGCAAATCCACCAGCTAGAAACAATTTTGAAATGTCTGAAGATCCATTTATGGACAGTGAGATTTTTAATAATATTGAAACGGAACTAGATCAAGAACCTCCAGTAGTAACAGTAAACTCAAATATATTAATTTCTTGTCTGAGTGAGGCATATGAATTTCGAATCAGAGGTTGCAATTTGGTCACAATTGAACAGTTGAACAAACTTAAAAATAATGACAAAAAGGATAAAGTATTCATAGTAAAGGCCTCAATTGATGCTGTAGCTGAAAAATTAAAAGTGACCGATAGTGAATTCAAGTTAGGTGTATTTTTGCAAGATAAATATTCCGATCAATTACTTCAAGTTCGATTTCAATCACAAGTTTTGTCTCAAATGGCTAAATACTCACCTGATGAGTTGAAGCAAATGAAGCGAGAGATGGTTAATCGACCGGATATCAAGGACGATATCATGTCGGTAAGTTATTATCTAAACAGTTAAATATTAATTCAATTACTAATACCACAAATAATTCATTGTATTCAACAGGTGTTGGATAATTTAAAAAAATCTATTGAATCATTAGATTCGTTTTTGAAAATTCAATTTACATATGCCGATGAATTACCTTTCATTGTGGAGCTGATAGAATCGAATAATCATTTAGAAGATATTCTCTCTCGGAAATGTATAAAAGAGGAAATTCGGCGACGATCTTAAAAACCGTAAGTCATCTTTGTTTTAAAAGTAATTATTGTTTTAAACAATGAATATGAATCGGTAATGAAAGTGAACGTAGATGAGTATTACAAGGGAACTTTGTTCTGCTACAGGTCCTTAACATTTGGTTCATTTACTTTTCAATGAATCACGATTTAAATTTTTATATCTTCTTACTTTTATTCGCAATAACATAAATATTATGGGGAAGAATGTTACATAGTTTTTGTTTTGGCACATGCTATAACAATATAATTTATTTGAGACTCGATATTTAACGCAGTATTTCGGGCAAATTGGTCTTATGCTAGAGTTTAAATAGATTTAGTTGGTTTTTTGTTAAACATAAGCCTTTGTACTTGTTCATAAACGACCCACAAGACTACATTGAAAGAAAATATTCTTATAAATGATGGAAGGAAGCCTTTATAAAATGCGCTAAGTCCTTCCTCCTTTCCCATTTTATATGCACACTGAATAGCATTTGAGTATATTCCTTTTGAATCGTTCATATATCTGGTCTTAACTACGTCTACAGGTGATGCAATTACTGTTGCTACAAAACCTGCAACACAGCCAGCTGTAATGTGACAATATATATTATCCTGGAATTTGGTGTGCAACAATAGTAGGTGTTTGGCTAAATCATATGTGACAATTTCGGAGGCATTACATAATGAATTTCTGACCATATTTGGAACAGCTCCTTTCCATAGAGCTCTCATACCGTCAGTACGGTAAATTGCTCGATATGCTCCTGCCGTTGTGCTAAAATCCTTTTTACCTTGTCCACCTTGGAATTTAATTTTAACTAAGTCCGTTGGTTGTGCTAGAGCTACAGCTAATGCACCAGTTGTGAGTGCTGCCAGTGTTCGTGTACCAACACTCAATGAATTTTTATCTTGATTAAATAGATTTATATAGAAATTTTTGACTGAATCATAGCATCCAAGCCGAATGGACGAGAAACATATTTGTCTTTGAAGTCCAGCTGATAATCCATTGTACAATGATAGGGGTCCTTCGGATTTGATTAATGTTTTTGCGGTTCCAAGGAGACCTTTATATTCAACAGTCGGTGCTGCTATAGCTGGTTTCGCAGTTTTTGCTATAATTTGTCCAGCCGTTGTATTAACTGGCACCTGAACTTGTGTGCTCTGATTTTGTAGCTACAAATAAAAAACAAACACAACTGTTATGTTAATTGTAATTGATCATTTACGTTCAGCAGTCTATTTATGATTTACCTGCAGTCTGACCTTTACAACGTCAAACGGAAATGTAACAAAGTCGGCAATACACGCAGAAATGCCGGCAGCAGCTAATCTTCTAGGTAACGTGGCTTCATAATCGATTTGTTTCACAGTCATTTTATTTGGCAATTCTGTAAGATCAGTTTTTGAACAATCTATTGATATTAATCATTGAATTTTGTGATTGATTTTTTTGGCTATTATCTATTTAAATTAACTATGATTTAACAATTTAAAACGGTTACATATTTATTGGTTAATAACATTTGAATTTCAACCAATGTTTTGGTTGTCGTCAACTGACTGTTTCATAAATAATTCGGAGAAATATTTCTCATGGATAATTCGATAATTGTTGATAATAGTTTAACTTTTAACTGCAGATAAAAATGCGTAATTCATATCTAGAAATGCATATACACAACTTTAAATGAATATTCCTAACGTTGGTTAAATATTGAACACAAAATCAGTTTTAAAATTAACGCAAATATTTGCTATTTACTTTCTGAAAAATGAAATATCGTTTGAATTCATGTTTATTGAAATATTTTATATGTTCAATTTGTAACATATTATGTGCACCGTAAAAATATTGTAAATTTTTGAATGGCAATTGTTATAAATTACTTTTATGGTAGGGACACTTTTAACACACAAAACATGAGACTAATTTTTATTTTTTGTTCACTTTTTCATCACTTTCCTATGAATGATCATTGAATAAGTGAAGTAAATTCATGAATTTAAAACACATTGCTATTTACCGGAAAATTTCGTTTGTAGATAATTAATTCACAAAGACTTTGGTATTGAATTAATTTGATTTTATAAGGAAAATGACCTTTATTATAACGTCTAATTGAAAACACTATATTTGTTTTAAACTAACTTATTCAACTATTTACTATAAACTGAACACAAAAAAATTGGTATAAAGTTTGTGCGGTGATCAATTATTCATTTTCCTTCCACAAAAAATTAGTCCAGTCGGTTTGAATGTTAAACTCAGAATGGTCACCGTTATTTTAATCGTACAGTAGCTTTATAATGTCCGATATTTTCTTAGTCTCTCGGATGATATTTAAAATAAAAAATTACAAAACAAAAAAATTATTAACAAACAAAAATATGAAATTAACAATACGATTAAGAATCCATATTTTTATCATTTACGATGCGTTATGAGTGTCTAATCGATTAAATCATCTCTGAATGTAATTCGTGTGTATGATTGGCACAGTTGAAAACATTTAATTATTGATGGGAACAAAATTTATAGAAGAAGAAAAGAGAAAACCGTTTAACTGAAAATTATCAGTATTATTTATAAAAATTAATGGGCTAAAAAGATTGCCAGAAACCGAGACAGAGACAGGCACCGTCAAAATAGAATTCGGGTTTAACCTTTACCCATAATCTGTGCGAAAGATTATTGTGGTGTATTGCAACTGAACAGGGCTTTTGTTATTGATTTATCAAATCAAAAGATAATTATTGTTGCAATTTTTTGTCAATTCCAAGGCTGGATGAATGATAATAACATACTACCGATTTATGTCTCATTAAATTTGAATTGTAACTGAATCATTAATCTATTATATCTATCAGAACATGGGAATGTGATGAGGTACTCTAGGAAAGTGTTGCCAACTGATTACATATTGTTTGTTTGATTATAGAAAGTATCAGTATCTGACACTCCCTTTACTAATCATATCTAATTGTTTAAATCAGATCATCGGTCAAGTGTTCTGTATATCATTTTGAAGATGATTGTTTTGTGTTGACGACGGTATAAGTCGGTCTTTTGTGGTGACATCACAATGACAGATTTACTTTTTATCAGGTAAATCCATATCCCAGCAATTACCGGTAATTGATTGAAGTAAATTGAATCTCATTTAGTTTCAAATGGTTCTGTTGTTTATTGTTATTTACTTGAGAATTGGAAAGGTATGTAGCTGATTTTATTACGTAATACTAGTTAATTAAACAATTGGTAACTAAGATCAGTGAAGAGCTATGGAATATTGTGTTTATGAAAAATCTATTTATTGTCCAAAATTTAAGTTGGTGATTGTAATTAAATGTTGTTTTATGGACAATTATAGAGATTATTTGTTACCAAGAGACAGCACTTAACGCCTTTTGACTTACGGTAAGCAAATATTCGCAATACGTTCGGTCGTTTATTCATCAAGTTCTGATATACTGAACAAATTTGTATTTTGGTATGTAATAATACTCAATCATCTGAAGATCGAATGATCCAATCAGAATGTTTAGTAATTTTGACCCCCAAAATGATATTTATATATTGCTGTTTTTAACTTGTTATTAATCGTTGTTTATTGCAGATAATTCACGAGACTGTGAAGAGTTATGTTTTGTAACAAATTGGCTTATTCGTTTTTTTTTATATTGTTGAGGCCTAAATTTTGATTAGATTTGTTTGGCCTCTTGTTCTGTGCGGCAACAATAAAAATGTGTTTTTTTTTTCGTTATTTGTTATCAGTCAATGAATTGATAATACCTGTTGAGCGATGGGTAATTAAATTAACGATAATTTAAGATCCTTATGTGTTTCTGTTTAATCTAATATGTGTACATATTATTTGTTTATATGTTTTATTTCATATCGGATTATTTTGTAACTACTTACCATTACTTTCAATATATTATAAATGCGAGAGCAAAGAATACTAGCATAATTATTTGTTCGAATTCCGTTACTTTGTTTTAAATGAAATTTTTTAAAATATCAATCAAATGATATTTTTTCTATATCGGATGCCTCGATGATTGCTATATTGGATGAACCAATGGTTTTAAAAAATTCGGTCTGTTCTCGATTACCGACAGGTGGCATTGTTATAATCGGTATAGTAGATCGCATGCTGTCAGTACCAAACATATGACTAGCATGTGCATGTGTGTTTATTTACAAATTGGCGCAAATAATAGGAACGTGGTCGAGTCTTGAAAGTAAAGTGTTTGAAATTAATTAGTTCATTTGGTGATTGGATTGAGAATAAATTAATAATATGGCGTTGAATAACGAAATTGATGGATCTGATGATGAAATCAATCCGACCGCACATAAACAGCTATTGGCAGGAGTCAGTTATTTAACCAAAACACAACATATCAAGAAACCGGTGCGCCTGGAACCAAGTTTAAAGAGATCGGAGTTTCATTTAGTCAAAACCACGACGGATGAGTTGAAGCCGACAAAGCAAACGGCAGTATTCTTAGATGAAGTGGCCAAGGATTTACAAAAAACAAAGAAATCGCTAGGTTTAGTGAAGGCACTAAATTCTGTGCGTAAAACGGGAAAGAAGATTCACAAGCCCCTGGAACGGGTGGAATCTGAGCGAATTGAAAGAGAAGAAGGTTATAGAAAAGCTAAAAAGAAACTATCAAGATGGGAATCGGTGGTTACAACAAATCGCTCAGCTGAACATATGGTAAGTAGTGATGCAATCAGTAATCAATGTTCATTGATTCAGTAATTAAATGTTTTATAGGAATTCCCTCTGCAAGAGCGAGATTTACGTATTGAGTTTGGCAAAAGACAAGATCCCACTGATATCAAAATTAAATCAGATTTAATGATTCAAATGGAAGCCCTATTGCCAACTAAAGAAGAATTGGGTCAGACTGTAAGCAAAGAGGATGACGATATGGCTGACAAGAATTTAACTAAAGCCGAATTAATGGCAAAACGACGTGAAATACGTCGCTTGAAAATTTTAGAATCTAGCAAAATTGTGAAACAACGAATGCAGAATAAAATCAAAAGTAAAAAATATCATCGTATCTTGAAGAAGGAAAAACTTCGAAAGCAGTTGAAAGAGTTTGAAACATTGCAACAATCAAATCCAGATGCAGCACTAGATAAATTAGAGGAACTGGAAATGAATCGAGTACTTGAAAGAGCTAATCTGCGACACAAAAACACTGGAACTTGGGCAAAAAATCTTCAGGTTCGAGCCAAATATGATAAAGATGTGCGCAAAGATTTGGCACAGCAGTTAGCTATAAGCCGACAATTAACAGAGAAAAATAAAAATGATGAATCAGAAGCAGAATCAGAGGATAACGATGCAAACGAAAATGCAATTGATGAAATAGATCCGTTTAATCCGTGGATGAAGAAGAAGACAGATAAACCAACAGAGGTGGATGAATTTGTCACAAGTTATAAACAATATTGGGAGGAGCGGAATAAAAATGAAGATCAATTAAAGGCATTGAAACCTAAATTGGAATCTGATGATGAAAGTATTGATGATGATAAATCAGATTCTGACGAAGAGATTGCAAAAACTATATCACAACCAGCAGTACAAACGAAGAAGGTGATGAAAAAAACACCAACAAAAATAAAAGAATCAAAACAAGCGATGGTAAATAAATCAACAGTAAAGAAACGCAAATCAATTAATGACTTTATTGAAGAAGATTGTGATTCAAATGGGAATCCGATTGAAATAAATAAGTTGTCTAAGGTAGATAATGTTGATGATTTATTTGATGAAGCCGAGGATATGTTATTAAATAAATTTCAAGAAAAAATGAAACAATATAAAAACAATGAAACAAAATCTAATGGTAAAAACTCAAAGCGAAAATCTAAAGCAAATGATAATGTTGAAGAATATCGAGGAGATTTGTCATTTAAGCCATCGAAAAAACGTGCGATACTAGATGAGACGCTTAATGAAACTGATGGTAGGAATGAGGGTAACCACAATGAAATTGATGACATTAAATCTATAGCTCAGAGTAAACTCGTTGATGAACCGAAAAAAGAGTCTGATGATATAAATCCAAATAATTTCTTAAACATAAAACCCAAGTTTATGAAAACTCGCATACAAGAGGACGTTGAAATAAATGATGATGCCCTTGATGATGAAGATGATGCTGATGGTACAACATTTGAAAGTCAAAAGTTAACAATTGCTCAAGCATTCGAAGACGATGATATAGTTGCTGATTTTGATAAAGACCGAGAGGATGAACGAAAACGTAATGAAAATGAAGATGTTGATATGACATTGCCTGGTTGGGGTTCATGGGCTGGCCAAGGTATTAAGAAACCAACCAGACGATTAATATTGAAATTTCCAGAGGCAAATAAACGAAAGGATGACAAGAAACCTAATGTGATTATAAACGAAAACATAAATCCATTATTAAAATCACATTTGGTCTCTAAACTACCGTATCCATTTACTAAAGTAGCAGATTACGAAACATCAATTCGGGCACCGATTTCCAACACTTTCATCCCAGAATTATCATTTAGAGAGATCACAAGACCGGCTATAGAAACTAAGTCCGGTAAAGTAATAACACCAATGAATGAAGAAATTTTATTAAAAACAGAACGTAGATCTGGTCCAATCAAAGGAACAAAATTTTTAAAGAAATCTAATTCAAAAGTTCGCTTCAACAAAAAATAATTTTATTTTCATTCACGTTGAATATTTAAAATAAAAATTTATACCTAATTCAAATTCAGACAAGGCTTTTCATTTTTCCTCATCAAATAGAATTGCAATGATTGCAATAAGTATTTTATAAAAGTGTTTTGTTGGATAATGGAATTGGGTTGTTATGTAAAAATAAAGAGAATGGGATGAACTTAAATATGCGGCATGGGAACTATACGGATGGTAATAACTGAGATGTATCATCAAGTGATATTTAAAATGTATGAAATAGTTTCACAACATACATTCCACCAACATACGAAATAGATTAATGACACCCGGCCACACATTTTAATCCTTAATGTAGCATTCACCATTCAGTTTATGTGCCATATTGGCGATAGCTATGTTGTTGACTTGTCCCATACAACAACGTTATGAAGATATAAAATCCTTTAAAACAAGCAGAGACATAAATTCCATGTAATTTATAATGAAAAATTAATGAAGTGAAAATTGTGTGTATGGGAACGTGGAGAGTTCATCAAAGCTCATATTGAAGGGTTATCTCATTTTGGTTGTGATGAGAATTTATAAAAAAAAATAAAACATTTTTAGATGCGGCAATCCATCAGTTATAATTTTTTTGCTGTCTCGTTAACATATTAATTCAGTGTTACTCTACACGTTTTATATTAAATAATAAATATATTGAATTTTCTAATTATTGATTGGATATTTTTGAATAAATCGTGATGCAGTGGTCTAAAATAATAATTAACGGATTATTATGTCTTTTAGTGACAGGTAATTCATGTTATTTGATAAATCAATTTACTGTTAAATTTGCTGTAAGTGATGTCAAAAGATCTGTAATTCCAATTATCATATTGTAATTTTGAGTACCTTTGAGAGTTTCATCAAATACTTTACCACAGAGCTAGTGAAAACGTGTAAGATAGCAACATAATAACCGATTTTCAAACTAAAGTGAATAATTTTCTGGTCAAAGGATAGAAATGTCCCATTTAATTATATTTTAGTCTATGCGGATTTAGAAACTTTTGATTCGAAAATACCATCCACAATTAACTGGTTTCATTGCAATAGAATGAATTTATATTGTGATTTATACATATATAAATGTATGGCTGTGCATTCCATCATGGATTATATCGACTT
Organism: Coboldia fuscipes; assembly: GCA_001014335.1. Classification (NCBI taxonomy): domain Eukaryota; kingdom Metazoa; phylum Arthropoda; class Insecta; order Diptera; family Scatopsidae; genus Coboldia; species Coboldia fuscipes. Next base: position 32,027 of record JXOR01000141.1, on the reverse strand, counting down.
GACTCCACTTTAGTGATAGTACAATTCGATTTTGGGGTTGAAACTCAATAAGAATTGAGTTTTATTAAGTTGATGACTAGTTGTTCTCTATTGTTAAAGATGCGGACAATATTTTCTATTCTCGTAAGGAAACTGCCAGATATTCAATGGCTTCATACTGTGTTATAACTCTAAAAGTAACTAAATCTTAGAGATTTGAATAGTTTCCAATTGACTATACTGAACGACTTAATTCTGAATAAACCCATTATAATGTCAAGCATATTTAAGTATAAAATCTCATGAAAATACTCTTTCAAAACTGACCTCGTTGATGATTTCCTTTTACTGAATCATTTATGCATACATTTTGGTTATGCTATAAATAACATTTTACCCATAAATACGATACCTTTTAAGTTTTATCTCGTACCTGTTATATGCACAAGGTTTACCAAATACCGCCCACCCACTCATTCAACCAAATTGTTGAACGAGTGTCATAAAATCGATGAGGATGGATACATTGCAACATTACACCTAAACAGAAATTCAAATGGTATTTCAATTTATTCATGTTTAGGGACATTTTAATTGATTGTTAATGTGGGATTATGTGATTGTCATTTAAAACAAAATTGAATTTGATGTTAAACATTTTATCGACTACAGTTGGTCTAATGGAGAGCTTTTCAATTGACTGAATGGAATACCGATTGGTTTTAGTTGTTTCCTTTATAATTCAGATAACTGGAATGTTTATAATAGATGCTCATTGTATTGGTAGTTAAAGCAGATAGATATTATTCTAGTTCTCAATACTTTTATGAACATTTTTTTGCAGAACAATAGAGAATAATCTGTATTAATGCTATTATTGTGACTAATATGATCCATTCATTTTATCTATTTTGAATTACTTATGTCTATTATAGTGAAACATTCATTTATGCGTCAAACATAATAATGGTTTTTTCATGTTATTCTTTAACATATCACAATGATTTTTTTGCATTACTTGTGATGATGCATTTTCTTTAGTGTACGCTATTTGAGTATTACGAGTGGTAGTATTTTATGTTAAAAGTGCATTTCATTCATGGGGTATGGTAAATAAGTGAAGGGAGACCATTAGAATAACAGAGAAAAAAGCATCTGAATTGTAATGTAAGAATCTCTTTAGACAATTTCAATATGCTATGTGACTCGATTCCTTTTAGAAAAAAAAAGTTCGAATACTGAGTGAAACGATATCATAGAGAAATCGTAACTCATGCATTGGTCTCTTATCTTTCGAATATCATCTATTCAATGAAGAAAAATTGAGTTAGACAAGTGAAGGTATGAAATGAAAATACTTAAGTTATCATTATTGTCTTGGGGGGATTCTGGAGCACACTACTTTTCATCATCTGGTATCATCTTGTTGAGATGAATGAGATTTCAAAAATGCATTTTACTTCAAATTCCAAACATATGAATAAGTTAACAATGAATAACAATATTTTAACTGGTTTTTGGATGCTAGTGAAAAATAGTGGAAATCGTTTAGCTCTCAGTGGGATTAAATTCATATTATCAACGGCATATCATCGGATATGATTACGTGAACGTGTTGCATTTCCAATCCAAACTGAGTACATTATGATATCATTTCACACTTACCATTTCATCGGGATGGCATATTGTAGTTGAATGAAATGAACACAGACCATAAACGAAGTCCTATGTTGTGTAGTGATGGTTCTATGGTTATAACATTAAAATTCTTTTTCAGTTACAATGAATCCAGATTCAAAGATAAAAACTAAAAATATTTAGACTTACAATAATAATGAAAAATAACATTAAGAATAGAGTTTACATTATAAAAAACATGAAATTCATTTTTGTGATATGAAAATCAAATTTAAAAGCTATCACCATTCTATTAATTTCATTTCAGATGCAATACGAATAACAAAATTGAATGTACCATCAACATATTCGCTCGAGAATAATTCGAATCCATCACCTTTAGTGCTCGATTGTGAATATGAATTGCAACCAAATGAGACTGGTTTCGTATTGAAATGGTATCTGAATGACCAATTGATTTATCAATGGATACCGGATCGATCACCATATGCATTGGTATTTATGAAATTGAATTTTACCAAACAATTGAATGGGGGTCATTCTGTTGGTTAGATTTGTGAAGTGGTGAAGAATAAACTGAACTGTTTTTCAGCCACTCACTATACACACACTCACCAAATTTAACTATGCCTGAAGATATTGGGGGCTGTTTCAATAGCCATCACGTAATTGTGGCGTATTTTCTCCACATCTCCATAATGCACTGACCCATATAATTAATTTGGACGATAACAATTGTCATGTTACGTTTAGTTTTCGGGTTTTATTTATAATCGCATATGTGTATTTCTTTTTTTTTAACATTTTATTCGGAATAACTGGCCAATATATCGTATTTGGGCATATTATACCAATGGTATAATACAAATTTAGTCTTTGATGAAGAAACGTGTGAACATTTCTTATGCTGTATCTGATGATAAGAACTACAAATATCGTGCAATTGCCATTACAAATCCAACATGGAACATGTCCGGTGACTACACGTGCATGGTACAGACATTCGAATCAATGGACAAGAGGAAAACATCACTCAAAATTATTGGTACGTAATCTAATCGTATATTTCATTCCATTGTATGAAATGCATCGTCTAGTTTAGGATATTTTAAACGGAGTATCCAGAAAAGTTAAATTGATATGGTTTTAAATTGTAATTCGTGTGTTCACATGAGTTGAACCATACTATTTTTTCCTCTTCTGATTTACTGATTTTTCACATGGCTTGATATTGTAGTGCCCGAATCTCGTTTGCAATTGGGATATGATTTACCAGAGAGCGGCAATTATGTGGACATCAAATGCATCGCATATGATATTTATCCCCAGCCAATAATTTCACTTTTGTGAGTATCAATGGTGTCTGCTTAAATAAATGTGAACATGAGTGACAGCAATAGTAGATGACGTTCATATTACTAAATATGCTAATAGATTCTTTTTTGCTGTTGCTGACAAATTTCTTCAATGCAACTAATAATGATTTCTATTTAAAAATTCATATTTTTAGTTTAGATGAAATGGAGATATCCACCACTGAGGATTCATTTAATTTGAGCTCAAATGGTCTGTATTCGTATACAACGAAAGGACATGTCCGCCGAGATCGTATTGAATCACCAACAAATATTAATTGTGCACTTACACTCCCTGGTACTGGATACAGGAAACGACGTGAAGCAATTTATTATGGTAAGGATAAAGGGGTTAAGTATCACATTCATGAACTTTTGTATGTTGCGTTTTTCACAAAACACCCCAATGTAAAAATTGTTAACGAATGGTGGATACAAAACCCTGGGACACTGACTGACAGTGTAACGGGACAATTCAACTGAAAGGAACAGCAAAACATTGTCTCATTCTCTTTCCTAAATAATTTCGGTCAAGAGGAGTCAGTGGAATACATGCTGAGCCAAACACTACTGAAAAAAACTAAAATTATAAAGAATAGTAGAAATTGTTAATGCACATCCCATTTAACTAGTTCAATGTTCTGTCATGATGAATTATGTATTATGTATTTACGTAGAATTGCACGTTGGCTTAGTGCTGGTCCAATGATTTTCACCCATTCCAATATTCCAAAATTTTAGTTAAATGAAAATTGCAATTTCTCTGTTGGCACAAAATTGTGAAGTTTACTCGTCTGTTTAATGGAATCCGACACCCCAAAAAAAGCAAAAAAAAAAAAAAAGAGAAACTATTTCAATCACTTGAATGAGTTGGTGTTACCACTTTATTCTAACCACGCGATTTGATGCAATTCAGCTGAACTAAACGGAAACCCTTTATTCGAATTACAGAAAATGTTGTATAGCGATTGGTTTGGTATTCAACTACATAATTAATAAGACACCCATTCATAATAGAATGATTGAATTTACTCTAATAGATTTTCGGTGTCTGTATAAACTATGGATGGATTCCACAGAGTGCACCAACAATATAATACCAAAATAAAACTGAGAATCTTTAAATGGTCAGTTGATTAGAAGTGAAGCATATAGATCAACTTGTAATTAGTTGAATAGATAACTCCTTATATATTATCCTTATGTGATTGTAGAATGGTTTTTCAATTGTAATGTGTTTTATGGTTATTTGTTATGTGTTTCATAGATCCTTATTTGCTTGTATCGGTACCACCTTCACAAAATCCAGATCAAGATGATTACTGGGAACCAAGAATGAATTATGGTTAGTATCCTTTATGTTTTGATGAAACCTTAACCATTTTGGTAATACCATCATATTCATTGTATAGTTACGTAAAACCATTAAAGTCACTCATACCCAATAGCAGTTATTTTATAGATTTTAAATTAATCCGCATAATATTTACTTTTTACAGTATCCAAAGGATATATGATGAAGTTGGACGGTACTGCAACTATATTACTTTTCATTTTAATGTTGATTTTATATCAAATCGGTTGGCGCTTTGGGATACACTAAAAGATAATATTTGAAAATTTTGATGACCACATCTCCAACAATCAACTTTATATATTTCCTTAACATAACATTTTGTTTAAGAGGTAAGTGGTATACCATTACTGTTGATCATAAATTAAGTAAATTTAAAAATATTATGTTGAATTAAATTAAAGATATCAATCCATGAGTGTGTTTTGGGGATGGAATAACACCACTGACTAGCTGATTTGGCTTATGACAAAAGATTAGAGAATATTTGTGTGAAGTATAAAATTAAATAAGGTGGTGGTGATCTCGTCAAGTTGATTGAATATAAATATTATTGGACTAACTGGTTGACGTTGTTTTCAACTTTCAAGTAAATTTAACATTCCTTTCAAATGGTTTTATACCAAACAAGTATGGTACTGCAACTAAGTATTAAATCAACTAAACTACATGAATTTGATTGTATCGAATATTGTTTGAGTTTGTTATATGCTCGAATCGTATGTGTCATGATATTTACAAGAATATGAAAAATTTTAGTGGATGTGACTCGGTTCATTAAATCTTTTGATTACTTTAATTAATACGAGTTTGTTTGCTCATACACGTATGAATGTCTTTTGATATCTGTCCAGCAATAAAGAATACTTAATATGGAAATTATTCTTGTGGAAAATATATCTATGTATGTCGTCTATATAAACATGATGTTGTTTATCTGGTTTTATTTAAACAGTATTCTAAATTATCCTTTCATATCTGATATTAAACAACGACACTTAATTTAATTACCGTTGAGACTCTATGCTTAAAATGTCCTTTTTCTGTTAATATCCAGTTATGCCGTATACACGGTAACTTATGAAAGGATAGATTACCAGTCTTTTTTTTTATTTGATGCAACTAAAAAACAATATTGCAATGGACAAACTCAATTTAATTAATTGGCGCATGTTGAGCTATTGTGAAGTTATAAAATATAAAACTTCATATACAGTTATGAGAGATATCAACGTGACGTTTGATAACAAAAATTTTTACAGAGTATTCTATAACAATGGCAATCATTCTTGTGATGGTATTAAACTGTTTCTCATATCCGAATACACTCAATATAATGAAGAAATCCAATGAATTTAATTTAAAATAAAAATTGGTAGAACAAAAAAGGACTTCTATAATACTATGGATGTTCATACAATCGCCAATGTATAACTGAATTTTAAAAGAATAAAACTTATCCGTTTCAACAGAGTTTAAAAGACAAGCTATAGCAGCTTAAATGAATGAAAAGAAATGGAAAATAAAAACTCAATTAAATTTATTGCAAAAAAAATTTTTTTTCTTCGTATACCATAGTGTCAGACACTCCAGAAGTGGAGTTGGTCAATGGGGTTCTAATACCAATACGTTGTAATTCTTACAATATTTGTATTTGATTGTAATTGAGACTGCCGGTGTTTTCTGATATTTAATTGCAAACGATTGAAGTGAAAATGAACATTGAAAATGGTAGAATGAATAACATGAATCCAATAAAAAGTAGTTTAGTTTCGATGGTTTTATTTTTTTTATGTTCTACGTCCGGGGACAGAATCACATAACTACTAAAGAAATAAGAATATTCGTGGAAAATCTATAGAAAGTTTTCAGTGTTTTTATATATGGAATGCTTTTAAAAATGTACACATTGACCATCTCGTGTTTTGTTATTCCATATTGAGAGAAGATGCCGAGGGAAAACAGCAGCTGATGTTTAATTTTTCAGCCAATTATTCTGACCAACTTTACTGGTCGACTGTAATTTTCTATCTGAATGTCGAGTAAAGCAAAATGATGAGAAATAAAAAAAAAAACGTAACCAATTTTTAGACCGTTAGGTCGAACCAACAAAAATCACAGAAAAAAAAGAACAAATGGGATGAAATCTCTTCCCAGGAATAAAAAAATTGATCACTGAATCTTTCTTATCTAGACAGAACAAGAACGGATTTTTTCCTGGTGTCTCATAAATTTATGCTATGATTTATTGTACCGTACATAGAATGCCATCCCGCCAGGCTTATTTATTGTTCCAAGTTTTATGCAATGCTGTTGCATGAGTTTATGTTTCATCTTTCTGTATATGATTTTTTGTATTCGGCATCGCTTAAAAATGAGAAGGAGGTTGTAGTGGGTAGTTCATTCTTTCCTATTATGGTCACAAAGCGTTCGTCGTATACATTACATTATTCTCATAATGTAAATTATTTTCGCTAATTAGGATGCTAAACTGGTTGGTGAACACTTTAAAAAAATATATTTTTTTTTAATTATTTTGTTTTTCTGAGTTTCACGTAACAAACTTGTATAGTAGCACGTCTTTCGTAACGTTGTATTATATTCGCTAAAAATAGCACCATTCCACCAATATAAGATGATATGCGATAAAATAATGAAGAAACGAAAGGAGATAATGGTGAAATTCTGTGGGAATGGTGGATGTTGTAGTATAAGCAGTTTCCATAATATTACATTTATGCGGATTGTAATAAATTAAACAATTCTTTTACATTATCTCCTTTTCCTACAATGGAGAGTTGAAGATGGAAGAATGTGTAATAATGTTTCCATTATTATGTGGCGCCGTTCATTAATCACATGCATATAATAGTTGCCATCATGCAATTGAAGATTGTCAGAATGCAAAAAGCTCTCTGACTCACACCCAATATTCGTACTGAGAACATAAAAGTGGCGGTGGTTTTTGGGGGGCGGCCAATAGTGCACAAAATTATTGCTCGTGTACAAACCAGTTAAAGGACGAGTGAAGAGGTTAAACAAAAACCAATGAGAAATTGGTAACATTTTGACTTCAAAATACCAAACAGAAATTCTCATTTATAACAAGAACTTGACATCAAGAGTACAACGGACTGATACTGTCGTCTAAACTAATGGATTCGTTTTTATGACAACCAATACCAAAACAATAATGCAGTTTTCGTGATAACATAAACCATCAATTTTCAATTTATGCTGGAAGCGATTGTTTATTGTCATCTTGTACAAGAACATCTCATTCTCTTTCTATTCTCATATTTTCTTTAGTTGTTTGGTAAATTCCATTGCCATATGAAGTATCAACCAAAAATACCTGTAAATATCTGGTTGTTGTATAATGAAATTTATATTAGGAAAACCATCGATGATATCGAGTGGAGTAGTAGAAAACTTTCAAGTGTTAAACGAAACGAGTTTTTCCTTTTTTTATTGTGTTCGATGTCTTTTTTGTTTTGTACAATATTCGGATACCAAACCACGTTTGACTTTCGACGGCACAAAATCATTCAACAACTTGAAAAGTTTTTGGTTATAAAACGGAAAGAAGCAGATTCAATAGATGCACATTAAAATCTATTGAATTTTTCTGGTATTTTCATCAATTTCCTAGAATCCGGATAATACATTCTTTAAATCTCAACCCCTTCGTTTTTATCAAACATGTTTCGTGGGAAATTGAAAATAATTAACATTTTCCATCCGTTTACCAGCTGCATAGATCTACTGTAAATGTAATTTATCTATTCGATTGATAGGAAACTTATTGTGCAGATTACTAATTGATTTTGTCTGTAATCAAATATCTATTACAAGACAAAAATTCTTTTTGACATGTTGATTTTCTATCAGAATAATTTAATTATTGAATATTGTTATATATCGATGAATTGTACGTGTATAAGATAATTAATTCTGTACCTCGTTGAGTTTTTCATTTAATTATTAGCGACATAATGTCATGAAATTATATCAAATTTTTGTGATTTCAATCAATTCGTTAACAGTGAACAGTGATATTGAATTATGTGGATTATGAAAGTTGTTGAAAATTTTGAAAGATTGAACAAACGATTGTAAAATGAGTAAAGTTCTTTATGCTGTAATTTTAAGTGGCTATGTTATGTTGGCATATGTGTAACGGTTTTACTTGGCAATATAAAGCAAATTAATATTGAATTATTGAATAACAGATGAACGTTATTCGTTTCACTAATGAAGACGTGAATTTACTGTTCAATTGATAATTGATATTTAATCAGGCGATTTGTTATTATTAGATTGATATCGTTGATCGATTGCATCTTCACATGCAGACAATCTGGTTTCTGACCATGTCCATCAATCAAATTCAATTAGTGCCCCCTTTTTAATATCGTATCGATTAAATGGACAATTTCATCAATATGACATAAGGTACACATATCAATTATAAATGAACACTATAATTTATGCACAATTTATTTATGAAATTTAAATTGCATATGATATTTTAATTATCGATATCCATTCGTTATCAAAATTCACATTTGAATATTTTTATATTTGAGTACTAATTGTATAATGAAAGATTTAATTAGTTGTTGAATTAAATAGTTCTCGTCTGTATAATGGGAATAAATCCACTCTGGTTATCAATTAGCAATTATTATTATAATAAAATTCATACAACATGTCATACATGATGCTCTCGACAATTAAGTCCATTTTTTTCCCGCTCATCACCCTTGGATTCATAACATGAATTTTTTATTATTCATTTGTTATAATTTGGTGTTAGTTGTATAAAATTAAAACTAATTATTGTTCACGAAATTAAATAATTAAATATGTCAACCACAAAAGAGGTTCTCGTTTAAAATTCTTTAATTAAAATGAATGAATTAATTTTTGTGGTTTTTTTATAGCAACGCTTATTTACATTTGAAATACAATTGTGTGCGATTTAAAGTTTAAGTTGAATTTTGTGGCCAATGAGTAAGATGAAATTATTATTGGAATAGATCCAAGAAAATGATATTAGATTTACTTAAGTGGAACCACATCAAACAGCATGTTGCATTTACATCTACATCATTCATATGAATAGACGAAGGGGGGCCAAAAGTCTACATAATTGCATTTCATACGGTCATTGACCAAATATTGTTTGAATTTAAATTTCATCAATACATTTGCTAAAGTTTGTTAGTAATGTTATGAATATCGTCTTCTATTGTATTTCGTATATTCATTTAATTTATTCGTATTAAGCTTAAAGTGTTATCAATAATAGATTGGTTAGCAGTCAAACAAAATTGGTTGGTTGGGTGGATTGTGGTGTATGAAAACAAACTCTGCTGTGAATATTATTCTTCTCATACTCCAATTTGGATAATTTTTATTTTTAAAGAGGAAGATCTGATTGTGAATTCACTATCTCTGGATGAGTACAATAGTCGAATGCCAGCAATGAGATACATAAAAAAATTTATGTGCCTGCAGTATAAAATCAAAAAGAAAAGCAAACATCGTAATATCGTTACGACATACAAAAAAAGAATCATCTAACAGAGGAAAAGAGAGACAATTTTTCTTTATTTTTCATTTGATTTCCATGTGAGTGTAGTGTGTATATTTTTCGTATCGTATTTATTGTATGTTTTTTATCCATTCTTTATTCACAGAAAAAAAGAAACGTATTTTCACTACAATTCGATTGCATATTTTCCGCATTGATTCGATTAAAATTGCACGGTACACAACATAATGTAAATGTGAAACCGAGTTATACAATTTTATTCCTTTGGTTTTTTTTTTTTTTTGTTTTTCTCATATTCATTTTATTTGTTCGTTATTTTCCAAATGAAAACTGATCCTATATCACGTTTCTTTTGTAAATATCATATTGGATGCATACGATTGTATACTTTATATGAATCAGTAAATATTATTTCTACGGTTAACGGGGGTAACTAGGAATTACTCAGTAGCTCAGATCAAATTGTAAAGAAATTCAGTGAGAATAATATAGAGAATGTTCATAGTACCAATTGAAACAAGTATAGAGTTTTCCGGACGTTCAATTTTTGTTAAAATTTAATGTGTAAACGTTGCATGACTTTCGGGGGTTAGTTCTTCTCGAATGGTAAATAACTTTAGCGCCACACGTCACAGAATTTCATTCGAATGGAGAAAGTTTATTTTTTACTTGGAATTCCCACTGTGGAAGCAGTAATTGTAATTAGACACCTGAAACGATGAATAAAAATAATATTCTTTATGATGGATACATTGAAAAAATATTTTGTTAAATAATTTTTAACTGAACGTATCTGCATTATGAGCAAGAAAGTATCCCAACCGTTTTGATACGTACCAATTGTTTTAATGAAATTATGATTCTGTGTAATATATTTCTCTTTCATCATCTGCTTTATTCAGTTATGGTGTTTTCTGTTCTCGGTAAAAATTATGAAATTTAAATCAGTTGGATAAAGTGTTTGTATGATACTGAAAGCGTATTTTAAAATCAGATGTTATGAAGTAGATAATTCTGTTAAATAGACTGTAGTAAGGTAGAACAAATAGACGCAGATTTATCTTAGGGTCAAAGTTTTAATAAACTCATCTTACTTTTCATCGAGAATAATACTCCGTTGTTCATAAAATTCATTGGAAAACCAAACAATCGATATGATTTTCATACATATTCGATTTTTTTTTCCACGTTCCGCTACTGGAACCAGATGATGTTAATTTGAAAAATAAATCGCGAACTTTTTGAAAACAAAAAAAAAAAAATAAAACGGATTGATTTACCAAGAGATCAATTTTGTAGCTTCCGCAACATTTTATGTATTCAATTACATATAAAGTTTTCCACAGCTGAAACAGGTGGAAAATACTAACTTGAAGTTTAAAACGTGGAGAAAATATTGTAAAATAAAACTTTAAATTTATTTACTGTTTGATAGAATCTTTATTACTCTTCTAATTGAATTAAACTCTTCCATATACATACATATATTTGATTTCGTTATTTTTTTTATTTTTTGAAATTTCTCATTATAATAATCATCTAAACATTCATTTATAATCAATTAATTAATTTACATATACATGAATATATGATTCTTTATTTGGTATTTGCTTGTTTTAAACGTTGTGGATTCAATGTGGGGATTCTTTTTTATTGGAGTATAGTTTATTTGGTTTCATTCAAGGGTGTTTTATTTTATGTAATTTTTATCATTCAGTATATGGGAATCAGATTATTATGTTGTCATATTTTTCTCACCTTTTTTTTTAACAATAATTCATTAAAGATTTATTTAATTTGATTTAACTTTTCCTATATCTCAACTATCAATTTTAATAAAATCTCATTTTTAATAATCATAATAATAATAATAATAAAATTTATTAAATTTGTTTTATATCCTAACCATAGAAGTTTGAATTGTTTTGTTTGTTTTTTTTTTTTCTTTAAATATAATTAAATTACAATAAATAATTTATCATTAAACTAAATTATTAAAATCGATCTAATCCTTTTATCTGAATATAAACACTGTGACATTGTTGATTCAGTTATTCATAATGTTTATTTTAAATTGTTGGAAACAATTGGTATTTGTGTCTGTTCGAATGGGGAGTGTATTTTAGAAGGATTCTTCGACCAAATATGTACCATCCAATGCTTGTCCTGCTTGATTATTTGGTTGCTGGTGGTGTGCAGTAGCTGGCATATATTTACCACATGCCTATGTGCATTAATAATAAACATAAAAAACATAATTAATTTCTGTATTACTCACAAACAATTATTGTGTTCATAGTAATTTTGATTCAATTTGCCCAAATCAATTAATTTTCTTTTCTGTTCTTATGTCATTTTCTTATCTTTTTCTTCTTTTTTTTTTTTAAATTGTTTTAAATCAAATAAATTAAATTGAAGAAGTAAATGAGTTAAAATATATTCAATGCTACAACATCGTATTCATAACTCTACAAAAATATTAAATAACTGATTATTGTTTAGTATTCAACTACAATTTCTTTTATTATAAAAAAGTAAAAAGCAATCATGCAATTGACTCACCTAAAACATGTTTTGTGTGGAATAGTCTCCATAAGTAAAAATATTTTCGTATCTTTTGTATTTTTAATTGTAATTTTACATTCGGAATGTGTGACTTTTTTTTTATTTTTAGTTTATATAGTTTTGTGTGAATCATTATGATTCTTTTAGCTACTACACTATGTTTATTTATATGTGTATATAGTATCATTTCATTCATGTGTATGCGATTTATGTGTTATTTAATTGAATATTCAATTTATAACTATTATAGAGTAACTAAATCATACACCCGAGATCGAGCCATTCAATTACAGTGTGATAACATAATTACTAATTAGTCGTTCCATTGTAGAGCATAAAGTGTGATAAATAGTATAAAGTAAAATGATGAGTTTAATTGTATGTATAAAAGAGGGTTAATGAGACACTATATGTTATTCATTTTTTTATTCTTTCTAAAAATGTAATCAACATAAAACTAAAGAGACGAATTTATTAAACCAATACAATAAGAAAACAAACATTAAATCGAAAGAATAACGGGAAAGAAAATAGTATAAATCGACTACAATATCGCATGCACATGTTAGTTATTTGGGTGGGTTGTCTAAGTAGGAGGAGGGCGAATAGATAGTTTTCAGTTTTATTATCAATGGATTGGATGGTGGGAATAGTGGTTGTTATTCTTTTTATTAAATTCAGTGTAGCTCATCAGCATCATCATCGTCATCATCCATCACCATCAAGGTATCACTAGTGAAGCTAATTGAATTACTTGTAGTTGCCTTGTGACGTTTTCCCGATCTATAGGATCTCATTTCTTGATGTTGACATCGTTTTCGTTGCTACATAGCGATTTTTATGTTTTTATTTGTTTGTTGTAATACGTTTTGCGGATGATGAGGTTCCCATATCAGATAACCCATTTACAATGGCGTTATGGAGTTAGTATTATAGTTTTTTTTTTGTTTAGTCGGTTGGATGTTTAAAATGCAATATTGAGCAATAGATTTAGTGTATGTTTTGATGGTGAACAGTATATCGTGCCATGCAGTATTATTTTGATTTTATTTTATATTTGTTTTAAACATAATTAGATAGGTATTTTTATTTCATAGTTTGATTATTTGTATTACGGTTACACAGTCGTTTTTAATTATGGTTAGTTCATTATCATAAATTTCATCCATCATACAGTATGAGGGGGTAAAGATATATAAAATATAAAAGAAAAGAGAAATAGAAAATATGTTTATGATAGTACATGCAATTTACTCATGCTACTTATTGGTTGAATGAATTTTTTTTTTTTTAATTACATAAGTACTCAAATATTAATTCTTTTCTTATTTAATATTATTATTTTTTGTAAATTTTTAAACAAAAACAGACCAAATTAATTGAACACATTAAATATTTATTGAATTATCCAAAAATAAAATTTATTTAATATCCCAATTTGGGTGTATTTAGTATTCGAACTAAATTAGTAAACAGAAAACAGAACATAAAAATTGATTCTTTTTAATATTCATCTAATCGTGGAGAACATAAATGGTATTTATTTTGGTTTTAAGAACCATTTGTTTTGCAATTTGTTTTGATAGATATATTAAATTAGCATAAAATGATAGGTATGAGCGCACTAAAACTTACCTGATATCGCTGTGAACAGCATCGACCACAACATGATTGTAATAATCCCATTGTTGAGTTCGTTGAATGAGCAGGACTGGCCATCGGCGATGGTGATCCTTGTCGTTTTTGTTGTCCATTATAAGACACATCGAACTCAACAAATTCACGGTCCTGCCGAACAAGTAAGCCCTGGGATAATTTTTTTTTCAACGGTATTTTTCATGTTTTTTTTTTTTTTTGATTTATTGGTATTGGTCGAAAATGCCGTGTATTTTTGATATTGTAGAAGTCCCAAAAATGTTTGATATTGATTTTGTTTTTATGGGAAGGTAATTTAATTTGTATATTATAGCCAGGATGATGAGTATTGAATGTTGATAGATAATAATTTCATGTATTTTTTGATCGATATGGTTATATAGAGAGCAAGAAAGAATGGAAAGATTTTTTTTAATGTCTCGTTTTTCTTTTGATTAGATTTAATTTTATATTGTAAATTAAAACAATAAGAGAAATTATTTAATGCATCTGATTACACCAATTTTTCTTTAATAAAGACAGAACTGATAAATAGTTAAAGATTATATAGTAAAGGGAAAATATAAAGGTTACAACAGCAACACAAACCACTCATTTCTAATTCTGATTAAATATTGGTTAAATGAATTACTAAAAAAATAAAGATGAATACTAAAGAATTTACTTACGGTTGTCTTTTCTAGGCATCGCAACAAATGATGATGTTGCAGTTCAAAGAAGTCTTCATCATGGAATCCATCCAATTCAACACCCGATTCTTGAGCAGCCAATCGTGCTTCGGCTGCTTTCTTTTTGCTAGCAAATGCTGCACCAGACGATGCTTTTGCAATTCGTATCCGAGCCAAACGTGCTTTCTGCAAATTGAATTAAAAATCAGAAAACAACGACCAGATATCACTTGATGAATACAATTTATTAATAATAGCGAATTGGCCACACTTACTCTTTGGGCTTTTCGTTTATCAGCACGTTGATTTTGATGATAAATTCGACTGAAATTGGAAACGATTACAGGAACAGGAAGCGCGATCACAAGCACACCACTCAATGAGCATACGCCACCAACTATTTTACCGGGAATCGTTTCTGGCACCATATCACCATAACTAAAAAGTTTTTATTTTAGCATAGAAAATAAGATATAAAATCAATGAATTAGTATAGTCAATAAATACCCTTGACCGAGTTATGGAATTATCAAGGGAATTGTGGAAAATTTTTTGGTAATGCGTATAGTCTTTGGTTAAGTTTTTAAAAAAAATAATAGAATTTTCATTTACCCCAGTGTGGTCATGGTCACAATCGTATACCAAAATGCAGCCGGAATTGATGCAAAATTTGTACCATTAACATTCTTTTCTGCATAAAACATAACTGTTGCAAATATAATGATTGCCATTGCCAATGAGAACACAAGAAAGCCCAATTCGGAAGCACATGATTTTAATGTGTAGCCAAGAATTCGTAGACCCTGTGAGTGCCGGGAGAATTTAAATATACGGAATACCCGGAATACTCTTAATGTAACAAATGCACCGCTGACATCATCATTATCAGTGATACCGAGTCCAATATAATATGGCAGAATGGCTACAACATCAATGATACTCATTACACTTCGTACAAATTTCCATCGATCTGGTGCTGCAAATAGACGTAGTAAATACTCAGCGGTAAAGATCATAACACAGGCCGTATCCAAACAGAAGAATACAATTTTAAATCGTTCACCAAATGGCATTGAGCCACCACTGCCTGGACGTGAGCCACATGGTACCGTTTCTACCACATTGGCCATCACAGAGACAGCAATAAAGAATCCAGTTACATAATAAAAGACAAGTGCAGCAGTTGATGTGTGCGGATTCTCGAATGCCCTCCACATTTTTTGTCTTAGATTCGTTAACTGTTGTAAATTTTGATCACCGGTTTCCGATAATTTATCATCCATAAGACGTTCAGCATTTTCACGTTTACGGTCACGATAGTCTTCATAACAACAATCACCAATAACATCAGGCATAATACCAAAGAATGCCAATTCCTCATCATAACTCGTTAAACATTCATGTTTTGGATAATGCAATTTACCGGTACGATAATAATTTAAGATATGCCGAAATACATCTGGATCACGATCAAAAAAATACTCTTTGGTCTCTTCATCATAGAAGAATTCACGTTCATTGGATCCGAGCAATGTGTCCGGATATTTTTCCAATGTGTTACGCCATGTCTCAAATAAACGGCCGCTAACATTAACTGTGACCTTCTCATCATCAGCTTTACGTCGATCATTTGGAACAGGAGGTGGTGGTAACGGGTGTGTAGCGATTGGTACCCAACCAATGGCCGCCGCCCGTGCAAATGGCAGCCAAGCGGCGACCGAGGCCATACTATTTGGTGGAATTTGTGATTACCGGATTACACCTGTCACAGGTAAAATATTCCGTGTTAAATATTTTATATGCTGTTTTCCTATATCAGTGATATGACCTTACGGTTCAATCACACTGGAAGTTTATTTATTTTCTATACCGAACAGCAGCTATTGCTTCGCCCCCCTTCGTATGGCAAACACTAATTAGAACACTTTTTATTGATGGTGGTAATGATGAACGGGTTAAATTGAAAATGCCTATATTGGCTCCGTCGAATAAGTTTCACAATGCACTTGATAATGATACGAATGATTTTGGTTCTGCCATTTTTATGTTAACAGAGCACACACAAATGATTTTTCATAATTTCTGGTTTCTGGATGAAACTGCATCATTGATGTGGATGAAAAAGAGAAATTTGGAAATCTTACTTCAGTTTTCCACAATTTGATTACAAAACACTGTACAAATGATATTTATGTTTTATATGTGCCACAAAACAATAGAAAGACACACTTTACACGTATGTATCTGCAATCAGGTGCGACTGATACAATTGAATCACTATAAAAATTCTTTTGATCCAATTTTGATTGAAAATTTAAATGAATTTTCCGAATACAACCAAGAAATTCAATTAATAGTTCTTTTTGGAAAAAAAAATTTTTCCTTGATTTTCTCTTTGCTGCGTGTTTTCGTCTCACAGTGCACGACTCAATTTTCATGTAATATGACTTGGTAACGAAAACGCATGCGTCAAACATTTGTGTATAGAAAAAGAGAAATTTTGCTTTTTTCAAAAAGAAAAGCATTACAAATTTTGTTTTATCGTATGGTTTTCTCATGGTATAGCATTGTGAATTGAATGTGTATATTGGTATTGTCAGAACATCGCGCGGTTCTCAATTTTCTCATACATATGAAGAATATTATGAGAAACACTGTACCCTTCAGTGTGACGTCAAAACGAAAATGGTATTAAAAAGAGCATGGAAATTCTCAGCTGTTTTCATCAAAGAAAATGCGTTATGGGCCGAATATTATTTTTTTTTTCATCGTATGAAACTAAAACAATTTTTGATTTGAAGTGATCAATAACAGAGTAATTTTCCCCAATGTTTTTAACCGATTTTTTTAAGGTTTTTGTTTTTTTTTTTACTTGATCTGATACTAAAGAGATGTTTGCAATGAATGAGTAATAATTCGAATGTTTATTCGAAATGTTTAGGAAATGGTAGTTTGTGTATATCAAAAGCGTATATATTTGAAGTATGAGCAAGATAAATTATTGTTATTCTATATGTTTAAAACATTGATATTTTTATTTATTACATAAAAGTTATCGTAATGTTCTCTAATTGAAATCAACTAGATTGTCTAGACTGGCCCCGTATTAATACGAAGAAATCTCCAAATATTGTATGGTCTAGTTATACCGTTTGGTTCCGTTTTTAAAGCGTCATAAAATTAAGGAAAAACAAAATTGAAAATTTAATTAAAATCACATTACACAAATTGGAGAATGTATAAAGTATATGTTGAAGTATGGAGAGCGTATATTACAAGTAAATATGCTAAATCTCAGTGTGAACAAATTATGATAAACATCGACCTAATTAACGTCTTTTGTTTAAATAAAAATCGGATTGTTCCAGTTATGAGTATGTTTCTGATGGGTTCTCTGAACGGATTTAGTGACGACTCAGATTTTGTATGGAATGCAAAAATATATAAAACCACAGAAGCCGCATTAAAGTTCACCCACACCCATCGATATTCTACTAAGAATAAATTTATTAATCATTTTCAATTCCCACCCTCGTCTCTTTGTACTATGGAATACAAAATCATGACTTATAAGACTCTGGCACGGTAAAATATCGTTATATTGTTTCTTTCTTTTAGTATTTTATTCTTTCTTATCTGGAATTAAAAATATTGGGTGAGAAGAATTATGGCAAGAAACATAATTTGATGCTCTTCGTGTTGTTCTATATGTGTATATCAAAGTGTACATGAGTTTCGTTGATAATTTCCGCTGATTCAGAATCAGGTAACACTATGGGATGCATGTGAAATGAAAGAATATTCATGGTATGGCAGGCCAAATATCCACTGTAAAACCACATGAAATGTAAAGAGGTGAAAATTGTATTTTACATTTTACCTTTGAGTTAACTATGCATTTTCACTAGGGGGCCACTTAACGTTTAACTAACAATGCATTTCAGCATATTTTATAGTTTTTCTTAAACGATATTTCGATTGGTGTTTCATACAACCAACTATAACCTCATCTTTATAATATTATTTGTGAATAGAATTATCTTTAAACAGTTTCGTTTCATCTTTAGCACCATTCTCAGCCAATTTTAAACGATTTTTGCCCCATATGAATTTTTCATCTCATTTAAATGTAAATTAATATCACTTTAATGTTCTACATAAATTTATCAAATGAATTGGTTGAATAAAGAAATTGGATAATTCTTTACTGCTGTCTAATTGATATGATCTTATTCTCAAGTAACATTTTTTTTCCATAATGATATTTATGTTTTTCTTATTTTATTTTTATTCCTTTCGTTGGCAAAAGAATTTCATTTAACGTGAATAAATTTTAAAGTATTCTTTTGAATTCTCTCTGTGCCAGTTTAAAAGATGAGAGACGATTTATTGCATTCATCAAACAATCAGAAACAACAAAAATCATTTGGGAATGTGCATTCGTTGGTATAATTAAGAAATTAATGATTTTTTTTTCGCTCTTTTGTAAGTTTATGTAAAACTTTCATTGATGTACATTGAGCAAAAGGACTGATGTACAACATTAGTTGGAAACAAGATTTGACGTTAGAAAGAATATAACAAAGTACTGATTTATAATGAACGATAATAAGGAAAAGTTTATATTTTTCACTATTCTTCTTCATACTGTCCACGATAAAACCAGTCAGTGGCAATGAGAAAACTACTTTTCCAAATTATATTCGAAAAACTGTATTCTTTATGGTTGTGGTAGCTCGTTCAGTAGTTGCGGTAAAAAGACATTTTCTTAAGTGAATTTTTTTTTGTTCTACCACAATTCGTCTCCTTTAATTTTTTTCGGTTATTTCGTTTTTCGTTTCATCGTTTTACATTTTTATTCAATGTTTTAGTTTAATTTGTCTTATATTTTTTTTATTTCTCATGAAATGGTTGAATAAAACGCATCGCGTTACGAGTTTTTATACGTTGGTATTTCTTGGTGGTTAGTCAAAAAGACGATTCAGTTACATTAAATGTTAATAGAATATTGCATTACATTTAAATATCTAATGCCAAATAGATGTTGGCCACATTCAAACATATTTAAATTCATTCATGATAAACTGTTAAATAAGGACCCAAAACGATACTAAAAGTGCATTCATTTATTTACTGGTTTCTTATTTGTGTTGCTTGTGCTTTTTATCGCGCAACTTTTTGATAAAGACATCAAGAGGATTTAAAATTGAATATATTCAATGAATGTAAAATAAACGATTCAGTACTAACGGTTTTTATTATTTATTTTCTTCGGCTTTTTGTTCTATTGCTCCCAATGATCTCATGTGTCAATGATTCAACTATTGCATTTTTACTATGCTAAGCTTTCGTGAGTAACATCTCATTATTTTCTCCGTTGCCTTTTGATGTATGATGTATATTTTTTTTCCGTTAAAGCTATGGTAATACAATGTAAAACCCGAATATCGTTAAATCATCATTGTTAAAATTCAACTAACGCAAACCAAAGATGACACCGAGATAAAGAGTTAGTTTTCCGTGGTAGCTATAAGGGAAGAAGTCATCACGCGATGATTAGAATTTCTTTATATTTTTAATGATCGAAACGAAACATATTTTAAATGTTGGAAAATTCATATTCCATGTCAAAGTGATAACATTAAAACAATACGAAACAACAGCACATTCAACTATATTTAGTGACCGAATTTTGTTTATTATAATAATTTTCATATGATGATGTGGTTTAAATTTCAATACACGCGTTTTGTTTTAAACATAATAGGACAAATGAACATATAAATGATGAGAGAATAAACAGTTCTTTTGGTATTCCAAAACCATATTCTTAAAGTCTGTTGATGATACAAATGGTATTGTATTATACAAATGAGAATAATTTTTTTCATCAGATAGAAAATACTTTGGTTAAAATGAAAAGTGCTAAATGTACAGTTAAATTTTTGATGATCACCGAAAGGAAAACCGCTAATGTAGAACCCATTGGATAAAGAATACGTGTGATGTTCAACCACTATCTACTTTATTAGAGTATGAGATACAATGAAGAGTGTGGCAGAACAGAAACTAATGGCATCTCGTATTTTATTTAAAATGACTTTCATCCGTTTCATGGATTTAAAACGCATTGAATGGAATGTATCACCATTGGATGATAATGGATAATTTCGTATGAATTTCGGTTAGACACTTCATTGCTTATGGACACAAAATATTAGGCAGTTACTGTTTGAAAAATATTAAAATTTACTTCAAATATAATAATTTTCATTGAAATGAAACATTTGTTAGTTGATGGTGTAACACGATTAGCGACATTAATATTAAATTCATATTGTTATGGAATATATCTGATTATTCTTCTTCTTTTTTTATCGTTGTATAGTGAATTATAAGTATCGAAAGGACAACTTTTACGAGATGATGACACCAAATGAGATGCAAAAGTTAAAAAAGGGCAAGTCAAAAGTTATAAATATAGAAGGCACTGAGAGAAGAGAAAAAAATATTACATTCTGTATATAATAATATTAATTCTTCTCGCCATAAATCATTTCATTTTCACATCCTGCCAACGGGTTTTCTAATACCATAAATGGATGTGGAAAACTGTTCAATTTTAATATACCAGAATGTGTATCATCATGAAAACCATTACATATCTGCTCATATATGATGAACTGAAATGGTGGTTGTGCTACATCATAGACTCTTCACTGCCGCTTTAGAGTGAATGAATTTTAAACTAAAAAAAATATAAAGAATGTGTGTATATGTGGGAAAAGAATTCGACAGTCCCAACCATTTTCCATGTTAAGATCCGACAAATTTTCTTCAATGCATATACTATAAGAACATTAGGAATTGTGCATGATGTATCCGGTGAGTCACTATAACTGATATATCCGAGTGCCATATGGTTGATATTCTAATGTTCATTGAGTTCAACATAAATTTATAACCACATTTGATGTGTACCTTCTTATGATATCAACTATTTTCTCTATCTCGATTTTGGTATCAAAGTGCAAAAAGTATATTCCGATAAAAATTGAGATAATAGAGAAAAGCATATGGAAAGTATCCGA
Organism: Coboldia fuscipes; assembly: GCA_001014335.1. Lineage (NCBI taxonomy): Eukaryota > Metazoa > Arthropoda > Insecta > Diptera > Scatopsidae > Coboldia > Coboldia fuscipes. The sequence continues at coordinate 10,161 of JXOR01000141.1, read as the reverse complement.
AAACTTTTAAACATTTTGAATTGTTCGTTATAGAAAACTTATCATTCTTTGGCCAGCAACTGAAAAAGAAAAATTATTAAGAATTATTCTTATTTGGTTGGTATCATTCAGTCAGTTACAGACCAGAGGTAAATGATATAACAATATAGAATTTATAACATTTTTGCAAAACTCTTTTCCATTTCATGTTATTCAAATTAAATCAAAAAAGAAATGAGAAAGAATAGAATAACCTGGACGTAATGTAGCATAGATAATCCAATAATTTAATCCATTGAAAATCGAATATAAACAAATATGAGATATATAGCAAACTGAAGAAAATTATAAGAATAACTGTGTATAAATTCTTATCCATTATTACGATTTGCATTCTATAAGTATTCAAAGTACTTTTAAACAGCAAATACGAATACACCATATGATCAGATATATATGAGAATTGAATTCAATTTTAAACGGAAAGTTGTAAGGATAAATTCATTCTTATATTTATATCCTTTAACTCAAAGTACAAGAAAAGAATATTTTCAATTCATAAGGGACACATCGTTATGCATTACGAAATCACATTTCCACTGTGTACGATGAAGATGAGACATATGGCAGATGAACGCAAAAGAAAGCATCAAGATTTATGTCATGACATTTTTCTTAGTGTATTTTCCAAAAAAAAAAGAATAAAGTATAAGAAAATATCTAGAGTAGAAAAAAGAGAGAAACGGAAAATGTTAAAATGTCCCATTCACCGAAAGATAGAAGCATAGAAAGATGTAAAAGAATGAAACGAAGTGATGGTAAAAGGGAACAAAAATCTCTGTTATTATGGGCAATCTAATACGTGCATAAAACCAATAACTGCTTGGTGGGGGGTGGATTGTCTGTACTGTGATTCCTTTTGCTTAAATCGTCCATTGCTTTCGTATAATATCCAAGTACTGTCTCCACCATCATAAATCGAATAAATAAAATTATTTGATTTTTCCAATATTCAATACATTAAAAATTATATTCAGATGTGCTCAATACAATATTTATTTTTTGTCTCATAAATCCCTAGGAACATTGTAATTTATCTTAGGCTGAACGATACGATAATAATGATAATTTATATCCTTTAATCATTCTGTATACGAATCTATATCACTTACCAACATCTAGAGAGTAATTAATTAAATAATATTAAATTCATATGTTTTGTGTATCCAATATGGTGGGACATACATAATGATTATGTAATTAAATTGCCATGACCGATTTGCATGTTGCATTACATTTGAACTGTATTCACAAATTAGCGACTAATCATCAATTCAAAATTATAAACGAAGAATTTCTTGTTACTCTGTAATTCAAACAGCCATCGTTATGATAATTTAATTGAATTGACAATATTCATTGTACTTTGTTTTTAATTTCTACCTCCTATTACAGGTTCAGTTCAATGCTTTATGAAAAGTTACTCAGGTCTTTTCCGGTTATAATAAAATGAATTTGATTTCCATAAATTGTCTAGATGACATGATAATAAAGTTTTATCATGCAATTGATGGGAATTTAAAATTCGAGTCAGTCATTGTACTCGGTGAAGGGATAATTGAGGTAACCAAACTAACTGAAATTGATAGGCTTCACAATATGAACTGGGATTATTTGCAATCCACAATAAAAAAAAAATAACAATTCACTGATCCAGTTGATTCTATTAAATATTCATTATCAATTCAATGGCATAATATTAAAGAAAATTCATATAAAAATGGAAGTCATAGGCGAAGCATAAAAAACATTATCCCTTTTAGGAGTAACTGTAACTATAAAATTCTGAATTATTTGAATTAAAATATTCATAACGATATTCATGTTGATCAGGGTCCAGTTAATTGTGCCTGCAGCTTAATCGTATTGATTACAACTGCTGTTTCGGTTAAAATTTAATTTTAAAAAAAAATGAAAAAAACGAGAAACTGATTACATTTATGCAGATATTAAAAATACACAAAATGAAAATAAAACGAATTAACTGTAATAATTGAAATGATAATGAACTGCAATGCTTAATTGATTAAATGGATTAGTTTGATAATGTGTTATCATTAGAAACACATGGACATGAATAGTCATACCAATTATTCTATGGTGGGTGACTAAAGGTGCGCCTCCAAATAATTTGTTAAAGAACGTGAACTTACAATCACGATTTCATATTATTGACTATGGGGTAAGATAAAACACCCTTTTGTGTACAGTTTTGGATATTAACAGTCGTACAATCCTTCAGAAATGTGGAAAAGCCAAATAGTAAATACGTTTGTGGTAACGCTGTGAGTTGGCTCATAAGTTCATCACCCCAAAAAAACACCTCACGGATACGAAAGAATTGCCTTTCACTCGCCAACACATCGCTAACCATCCGAATAAGAGGTGCTGGTTGAAGCTCAACTCCGTGTATAAACGTTCAACAACCACACAATTCATTCGGCTTTTTTGGTGAGCTTTTCACCAGCATGCAAATAGAATATAAAATCAGTAAGGGAAAGCTTTGAATCAAAACGGTTATATACATATTTTAATTTCATTCAAGAATTTCAATTCGAGTTGAACGTACAGTTGAATTCTAACCGTTGACGATACCAAACACGATTTGTAATCGTAATTTTATATTTTATCATTGCGAATAAATTTCACGGTACAATAAACGCGAGGATTATTTTCTGTATGGAATAAAAATAAAGTTTTCTTTTTACTCTAAATGTGATAATTTGTTTTCATTGCATTTTATTCTATAATATTAATGTGAAATAATTTTGTGACAAATGAGTAAGCTTTTATCATTAGAATAATAAAAGACGTTACGAAACCATAAGTAAAAAAAAATAAATAAATAATAAAAGAACATTAAATATACTTTTGGTTCCATTATCCGTTTTATAATTTAAATAAATAAAATATTCAATTTTTTATTAGAGTAATGTATCACAATCAAATAGTGAAACGATAAAGCAGAGTTAAGTGTTGTGATAGAACTTTTAATTTAAAATTTAAAATTCAACAATATAGGGAATTAACGAGAAATAAGTGATAATAATATTTTAAAAGGGATTACAATTTATCTAAAAACCATGTATGTTGGATCATATCTATTTGCTGCAATTGGATTTATGTTGGCAACAGGTAGAAAATTATTAATTACAACTAAAAGTTTTTTTTTATTATTATTTGTGTATAGAAGAGACTATTATAATGATAATACCATTGAATTCAGGTGGAATAAATTTAATTAAACAATTGTTATGAATTATTAATTAGTTTCATAGTATGGGGTATATTCATTTAAATTCACTGGAAAAATGAACAATAGAAATTTTAGTATCATCTAAATTTGGCGAGTATGTTATGTATATGTGTTATAGAACGGGTTACAATATCCCGTTTCCTCCTATTGTCGTTAATTTGTAGGATTAAAAAACGAATTTAATCCTATTGTGTATGGAGTTTTATATGGGAAATACATATACCTCTAATGTATATTAGCATGCTGCACACTAATTAGATATGATAATTACAGAGTGGATTATTTTATAGATCTCTAGAGTAAATTCAATCAATATTTTACACATCCAAATACTAAAGATGGTTAACAATTTATATTTAAAATAGCAAAAAAAGAAAAAAAACACAACTACCCTATTTAATTACAGTTGATGATGCAGTTAAAATATTGGAGTTAAAGGTACCACCAACATATATATTATCAACGGTAAAAACACATCCAATACATCCATTGGTATTAGATTGTGAATATGAGGTGCAACAAAATGAAACTGGTCTGGTGTTAAAGTGGCTACTTAATGGTCAACTCATTTATCAATGGATACCGAATAATAAGCCCCATGCTTTGGTATGAATTCTATATTCACATTAGATTTATGACTATATTTATTCTATACAATGCTTGTATATATTTGTATATCTAAATTCTATATGTATCGTAAATTTTGTTTAAATGTAAGTGGTTACCTTTAATAATGCATCACGTCTTTTTCTTTTGGGGTCCGGTGTAATCAAATGGTTTGACCATCAAAATGAACAAAACAAAAAAAAATTGTTTGGAACATAATAACACTTCTTGTGGCACCGATTTGATATTGGTGAACCGGGTGGGTTGATGGCTATTTGTTATGGACACAAAATATAACATTAACATGGTGGTATATGGATCATAAAGGCTGTCATGAGAAAAACAGTGGATACATCGTTTGAGGCATCATCCCATAGTTTGTATAAGCATCGTGCATTAGCGATAACAAGGCCATTGGCCAACATGTCTGGTGATTACACCTGTTCAGTTCAAACGTATGAATCTTCAGATCGGAAGGCTGCATTCATGCAAATCATAGGTAGAATTTTCACCGTACTAATTTAATCTCTATTAATTTATTCCCAAATGATTTAAACCCCCGTTGATTTAACATTGGGCGCTTATAAAAGATGAACCATTTATTGTTATTCCTTGTCATTTTTATTTTGTAATTTTCAGTTGTCGTTTAATGTACATATTTAGTACTATGACCTGTTCTTTTAAGTCCATTAAGATATACATCATTTTTCGCTTTCTAATTCCTCTGACCATTTTCATACCATAATGGATCATTAGATATACTGTTTTTTTTTCACTTATCATAAATCATAAACATGTATTTTATTTATTATCTAAAAGACAAACATTATTTTATAATTCACAGTACCAGAATCATGATTTGAACTTATCTATGGATTACGAAATCATAATACGATGGATGTAATGTGCAGTGCTGAGGATATTTATCCACGACCAAAATTAACTATATTGTAAATACATTTTACTGTGAGAGAAAGAATTCAATCAGAATTTATATTTTATTATAATTTATGTTTAAAATCTATAGTCTATGGTACGATATCCATTCATTATGGTTACTAAATGAATCATTAGTTCCATTGAATTTCATTTAATTTTGAAAATATTAATTGATCCGAAATAAAATTTCATAATTAATTATTGGTTTTGTCTTTGTGCGGTCAGTAGTAAATGATAAATTTTAATTGATTGATTTTATGTTATTAATTTTTCATGTCTAACTACAATGGAATGAATATGATTCATGGTTGATTTGGTTTATCGTTTATGCCCAAATGGATGAAACAAATACAAAATATGGAATAATAAACCATTCATAAACATATCGTGGCCACATAATATCAAATATTGTTGGGTGTATTAAAACAAAATTGCAGTTTAGATGATACAGAAATATTAGCAAAAGAGGACAGATCTGATTTGAGTTTGAATGGTTTATATCAATTCAAAGTTCGTACAGAAATATCAGTTGATACAATTCAATTACCGGCATCACTATATTGTATATTAACTGTACCTGGTACCGATTATGTGAAACGTCGTGAAACAATCTATTACGGTAATTAATATAAATTCATTGCAATAACAATTATATTGCTTTTTGTTCAATGACAATCAATTATGGAATATTATTTTCATTTATTTATTATCTGTAATTGTTCGATCAATGTTGTTAAACAAAAGGCAATTTAAATTATTAAACCAGTTCTCTGGTTACAATATTTGACAGTAAAAACCGAAATTGAGATATGACTGATTGTTGAATTTTGTCTGTTTAATTAAAAATGTTGCAGGTCCTACCGTCACCCAACCATCACTATCTGGTACATCATCATCATCTCCTGTATCAACGAATCGAATACGACGACTTTATACTGTAATTACCACAATATCATTGATAATCTACCAAATGGGAATGCATTTAATTAGTGCCATATAGTAAATTGTATTTCATTATAATTAAATTCAAAGTGGAAGTGTTATTGCATTAAAGTCTAATAACCGGTAGTAGCATTAATGATGTGATATTTTTTTTAGTGATTATTATTATTATTGGCCAACAAATTGAACTAAAAAATAACTAAAACTAAAATGCACACAGAGAAATGCAATTTATAAAATAATACAAACTATGAACATTATAACTGAAATAAAATAAAAACGATGTGAAATTAAAGAAACGGAAAATAAGTGGAATAAGAGGGATTTTTTTTTCCTCCAAACGAACATGAAACATACTTACAAAAGTATTTCGATTTCAATTCCTTCGACACTAGTTGAGAAAAAAAAAAATTAGAAAACATTGGAATACCATACAATTTTCGGTAGCAGAAGTGTCAGATATTGTATGAAGAAATGGCAAACTGGTAAATCGCATATTGCACGTTTTATGGTTCATTAAGAATACCGCCGAGCGTACTGAAGTGCTGAGACAAGTTGCAGACAACGATTAAAATTTTGTAAATAAAGATAAAATTAAATTAGTTGCATAAACGAAATATGTTGATAAGAGTGCATATTTAAATGGCAACACATTATACATAAATAATTAATGTTTATATAGAACGACTTATATTGTATTTCTATTAGGATTCATGTATGTGACATGTTAATGGTATTCTATGCTAGTTATACAGACGAAAACATAATTTAAGTCACATCATCATCATCACTCTCTCATCTCCATTCACCACATTCATTTCCGTCTTTATTTTATCAATGACAACAACAACCATAAGAAAAAAAAAATAATGAAATGAATTCAATTTTCCATTATAATAATTGTGAATGTAAATTAATTTTAATCACGTTATCAAAAAAAAAATTTACTAAGATAAGCAAATAAAACGCGCGAAATATTTTAATCAAGTAATGTAAATAGTAAATAGAAAATAATGGAGTAAATATTGTGTATATTGAAAGAGGTTGTTGACTGCTAAACCAAATTTACAAGAACGAAATTCTATTATGGTGGAAGAATTAAGTCCAAATTAAATTGTATTGATGTGCACAAAAAAATGACATTGTTTAACCATAAGGAACTTATCAACTAATAATAATTGTATTTTCCGTTCATTATGATACAAGTTTCATGCAGAATATTTAATTAATATGAATAATTTAATTTATTTGACATAGTCGTTATGTACAAGTATAGAATCTGTTATCATTGGATAAATATTTTTAGGATTGATAGTTACAATAACTGCAAGATGGCCAATATTATAAAACGTATCGGTAACAAATACATATCTCAAAGGCATTAAACTTTCACTATGTTTATTTAAACAGATTTCAATTCATAATTACTTGGTATCATCGTAATGATAAAATTTTGTTTTATTAATTGTTATGATGGCCCGAAGGAATATAGCCAGTAAGATAGAACTGGATATTAATACGGATTTACACATTCTTAGAGTCTAGAATTCAATTTTCCTTATGTTTTCTATTATTTATTTTTTTTTTAAACCAAGTTGGAATATAAAAATCAGTAAGCTAAATAATACAGTTTCTTTATTCCTTTTGTCCAAGATGATGTACAAACAAATAAACAATTAAATGGAAATTTAATAAATGATACTGGTAAATCAACTGTTTTATAATTCCGTTTAACAAACAAACCTATAATATCTTATACCCGTTTGAAGTAAAATTAAGTAAATATAATAAAACTTATCATGTTTCATTTAAATAAAATTAATATAGATTCAATTTCGTAGTAATCAACACACGAACTGTTTGATCAAATGCTGAACATACGGCCAATCCAATTCTGTCTGGACTCCAGTCAAACGTATTTATCGGTTGGCCGGATAAAGATGTGGCCTGCAACATTTGGAGTGTACCGGGAACACCACAATCATGACCATCTAACTCTCGTACCCTCTTTTCAGGGTAATTGCTATTAATATGAAATTTATATAAATAAATTTACAAAGTTTTAAAATCTATTTTGGTAAAGACAGTCTGCTTGTGTTTAACTTACTACATCCAAAGTCGAAGGGAACCACTTCCTCCACATGTAACAAAGATTTCTCGATTTTGTGGTAAATGTTTAGCACACCAAACCGTTGCCTTTGCGCCCGATATTACACCATTTGTACCCAAAGAACGGCCAGCATCCCTTTCTGATACACATGCAAATCCCTTTTCCGGATGTTGTGTTCTCATATCGTAAACGTGTAAGCCACCCTCCAATGTAGTTACCACCAATTTATTCATTTTTATATCCTTACGATCAAATTCAACTCCACATACACCGTTTTTAACGTTTGTCTCCCACCGTAACGACATGTTACGTAGATCAAATAGTTTAACATCACCATTATCGTAACCGGCAGCAACGGCACGCTCATCATTGTTATGTGAATCACCAAAGGTAACACACCAACAGTCACGGGCACCTGTGCCGCCTTCATCCGGTCCCAGTGGTGAGATGTGAGCCACTGGGCTGCCGCCTTGACGTTGATCCCAAACTTTAACAGAACCGTCACGACTTCCTACAACAATATAAAAAGCCACCGAAAATAATAAAATGCATTTAAATAAAGTATCCTACATTTAAATCTACCTGTCACAATTTCAGGTGCACCGCAGTTTATAGAAGTACCACCGATTGCATCTAAACTATTAATTATATCTCGATGTGCATCAACATTATAAATTGGAATTCCCATTCGTTCTAAGTCCCTGAGCAGATAGAATCAATGGTTAATTTAACGTGATACGTGATCAGATAAACCGTTCAGTCTTAGACAGAGACAAGTCCAAGAAACTTACAGTATTTGCAGTTTCCCTTCAAAATCCCCAATGGCCATATGAGTCTGTCGCAATGACGATGCACCAAAAGATCCACATTTTAATGATACTTTACGTTCGTGCTCTTTTACTAAATCTAATTCACCAGAATTCAATTCAAATACTTGAATAATTCCGTTACCATTTGGTTTTGTACCAAGAACAACAAATTTAGCAGAACATGGAATCCATTTAACATCAAAAATTGAATAATTTAACGCCTTCTCGATGTGAGCTATCATTTGCGGCTTCTTCAAGTTTTCCATTTTCCTAGTTAATTATTTGGTTCACTTCTAATATACGTTGGTAACAACCACCCGATTGATTGTTGGATCAATAATTTATTGAACGATGAAAAGGCACTCAGGAAATCTCCCGAAGATACTTATTGTAATGGAACAATTATTACTATTAGTTCTGATTCCTACAGACTACCATTATCACTTTCACTGCATCGAATGCTAAATGTTTAATCTAATCCTTTATTATCGATATTTTTTGGATCAAAACAGTTTTCTCGGACAAGATTTCCCGGCGAGATGGTGTTTTAAAAACAAACGAATGATAACAGAGACCGATTGTTTGTATCAATGAATTTGTTGTTACTATGTGTAACAATGTGTACGGCAGACTTGGAACAACCCGGTTCAATATTTAACCCTTTGATAATGGAATCTGGTGTGCAGGAGGGCGATAGTGCCACTAAAACAGAGCTAAATTACATGAGATTGGAGCAAAATGTGGAAGAACTTCAGAATTCGTCCGACTATGATCCTGAGGATCAGAAAACTACATCTGTATATAATACGATTACGGCANATACGAAGAATTTTTTTCAATGAATTTTTTCCACCTCGTATCAGTATACTGGGCGTTCAATGCGTTTAAGCAATTTCAGGCAATTTCACAATATTAATTATATTNTTGTATTTTTTAATATGAATTTTTCGGGAGGATATGCTGCAATTATAGACCAAAAGAAGTCTACTATATAACATATACATATCGAACGGTCCTTATCTCTTTGGTGTCAACACATTGTTTTACACATTTTCATGCTAATAAATCTAAAACAATAAATTAAAAATGTAATCAATATAATATTTAAGACATAATTTAAATTTCAGTATTACTTACCTTCAATACCCTAAAATAACATACAATAAACAATCTTGACTGGGTCATCTTTACTGAACAAATGAGAATTCTGCTGCAGAATTGATATTGTCATCAGAATAAAATGTTATCACTTGCAATGTATTTTCCGATATTTTATTAAATTCTATTCAACAGATTCTAGAGAATAGCCTCTTCAGAAGTATTTACACCATATAGCTACAATTTTCACACTTATATTCAATATAAACAAATCAAATTGATATGACTGAAATCTCATGATACAAATGCACACAGATAATTATTCAGAATAATTCAGAATAACAAAATTTAACTATTTTACA
>JXOR01000989.1:0-21372 GCA_001014335.1 Coboldia fuscipes | reverse complement strand
CTGTCAGTTCTCAATATCCAGAATCAACCACATCTTCTGGATCAACTGATGACGCAACTCAAACAGGAACCACTCGATTTAGTGATGAGTCTACTCAGAGAGGAACTACTCACTTTGGTGATAATGCAATGAGAACCACTGTCAGTTCTCAATATCCAGAATCAACCACTTCTTCTGGATCCACTGATGAGACAACTCAAAGAGAATCTTCTCGTTTTGGTGATGAGTCTACTCAGAGAGTAACTACTCGCTTCGGTGGTGATGCAATGAGAACCACTGTTAGTTCGCAATATCCAAAATCAACCAGTACTTATGGATCCACTGAAGAAGCAACTCAAAGAGGAACCACTCGATTTGGTGATAATGTAATGAGAATCACTGTCAGTTCTCATTATCCAGAAACAACCACAAATCATTTTTACAATGATACAATGCTTACAACAGTTAATTCCTATCATCCTGTAACAGCAAATTCACAAGAATTCTCTAATGATTCAATTCAGACAACCACACTTGATGATGTGAATATGTATACGACTAAGGGTTTTAATATGTCGGAATCTTCCACCCTTACATCTATGATTGATGATATTATTCAAACAACTCCAATTAATTATAACGAACAAGTAACGAATATACCAACCTATATTTTTACTGATGATAAATCTTGTGTTCATTACAATAATTGTTTAGAATCAGAAAACTGTTTCAATCACACGTGTATTGATCCCTGTGTAATACAAAAACCATGTCCCAATGGTTTAAATTGTAAGACAATTAACCATTTTCCTACGTGTCAATGCAATAATAGCACTTTAAATACAAAACCAATGATATGTAATCAAACTGCAGGTAAAAAAATTATTTAGACAAAATATCAATTTATGATACGGTTGTATCTCACTATTGATGGATTATGTCCATCTTCAAGAAAGTTTATGAACTAATTGGAGAATAATATTACTTCAAATGGACAATTATCCTGACATTCAAGCGACTGCATATTTCTTAAAAAGCCGGATAGCAACTATCGGAATCTTATGATGTCGGAACTGCACTGTCATTCAAATAAAAAAAAACAATTCAGACAATATTTCCGCTCGGTATATCTTTTATTCTGAACTAAAACGAAAAACCGTGATGGACTAAAGGATAAAATGCTTTAATGTCCACCTATTGAACTTAAGATAGAAATTATAGTTGCATGCAGTTTTCTATCAAATTCACATAATATTACAATTGAAACAGAGTAAATTTCTGTTGAAACATCTCCCTGAAATGAACTATTGTATTTCAAATGACTTGGATCATTTATTTTTATTTATTTGAATTCATTATTTTCATTTTCTAATTCAAAATTGTAATTTTATTAATTTTTTTTATTATTCTTATAGTATTTTGTATATTTTTAAAAAATATTTCTGTTTTATTTTTTCTTTATTATTTCATTACAGATCATAAGCATGTACATTATGAATTATTTTTAGAATTTCCATAGAATGGAAATACCACCGAAACTATTGTGCTATTTATCATTTTGTTTGATTTAGTGAATTAAATTTTTTTATTTTTGTATCATTTAATTCGGTGCTGGTATATTTGATGTGTACATACATATATTATATGCTTATATATTGCTTTTCTAGATTTAAGATTTTATGATGTTATTATAGCTACATTTCTTAATGTATTTTTATGAAAAAATGCAAAAAATTTGACAAAACCAAATGATATTGGAACACCAATTATTATAAAACCAATATATTCATAAATGTTTTAAACTAATCGAATTATGTTTCCACAATTTACAGAGATCGGATGCAAATCGGACCTTGAGTGTCCATCACAGCAAGCATGTATTAACACAATTTGCTCAGATCCATGTGTACAGTTTAATCCATGTGCATATGATCAAGAATGTCAAGTTTTAGATCATTTACCAACATGCCTTAAAGGTAAATATTTAAAAAACTTTGAAAAATTGTTTGATTTTTGTTGAAAACTCATAAACTGATTGAATTTTTGCAATCAGTTTAAAACAGGATTCAAAATCATAGTACTTTGTTAGAACGATAGCATAGTAACTATTGCTATGGTGAGATGAAGTTTGATAGCATCAAGTATGGAAACGTAAAATACGTAAAATTCATACCTATGGTTGTATTGTACTTCACTTTTTCGTCCATAGCAACGCAAAATAATATACGCAGACAGCTGAAAATATCATAGTAAAAATGCTATATATTTTCTATGCACATTGAAATTTCTAACAATTTTCTGTCTGAGAAATATGATTTATTGTTTTAATTATGACGTCACAATTGAATTGATTAACGCATCATAATCATTACCATCGACGTTACTGTTAATGGCAATGAATTAATCTCTTGACGTCACTAATGGTTAATGTTAATTACAATTAAATTAATTTTTACAAGTCTGGACTTCAGACAATTCACACAATGAATGAGTAACAATATATTTTTTTATATATCATTGTACCTAATCACATTATGGTTTTTCTGCTATGCTATGACGAATAATAGATTGATATACGACATCTAAAAAAATCCCCATACCAATATCTAGTATGCAAAACATACATTGTTAATAGTTATAAATATCATCCTTTCTATCTATTGTAAATATGATCTAAAAGTATCATATTTTTAAGCGCTGATTTATAATTATAACATAGAATGATGTACGTAATCGATACTATTTTGATGCACTTTTGTATATTTTTTTAAATTTTAATTAATTGTGTTAAGAATTCAACTTGATCAAAAGTAATTTTCATTTTCAGTTTGTCAATGTCAAACAAATTCTAATTGTAAGCCAGGTTTACGATGTGATGGTTGTAACTGTGTTCGACGTAAGTATTAACCTAATGTTCTGATAAAATTTTGCTTATATATTTATATGATGTTATTATATCCAGTACAAGATCCAGTAATCACTACTGGTTGCGAACATTGTGCACCAGGAGCAAAATGTGACCCAATTAGCGGTGCTTGTATTACACGTATGTTACTTTTTATATTATTAATAATGTGGTGTATTGAAATGCTTGATTTTACTAAAATTAAATATTATGTAAAACTGCTTAGGTGTTTGGTTTCAAAAAACATTTTTTAATTTGTATATAAGTAGTGTAAAGAAAACTCTCCTTATAAGACAATATCAGAAACCAATGAAAGACCATTTGCCTTTTCTTTTCCTTTTTGATTGTGTGAAATGATGTCTAATTTTTAACTCATAAACAAATTTTGTTTTATCTGAATATTTATAGAATTTTGTCTTATAATGCGAGTGTCATATAATAATTTGACTGTAAATATTATTCTGTAATAACTTTTATCCGACAAAGCATGTAATATATCAACGTATAATAAATTTGAATTTTGCACGATTTAGAATACTCTGATCAATTCGGAAACATATCAAAAACATTAAATTCTTTTAATATCTAAATTATGAATGTACTTATGTATATTTATTATTTAATCTTTATTCTTCGAATTTATATTGCATGACGCAAATGCAATTTGTAACGCTATAGATGAGTATTTACAACCAACAAAAACACAACATTCAATTTTTATATTTAAAATTCTCTAATGTATATAAATATTTAGATAATATCAGAAGTACACAGAAACCATTAATAGGTAGCACATTAACAAATACGTTAGAAACAACCACAAGTGATAATATTAATTTATTAATTACAACAAATTTGGATATAATTGAATCACGTACAACTGAAATTGAATCAATGCTAACAGAAGTGACCACAACTGTATCGACATTAACGACCAAATCAACAAATAACATTTCACTTAGACCAAAAGGATATCGTGAAGGTGATAATGATATTAACGGTGGACATACCACTGAGTTAAATGATACATCTGATACAGATGAAACTACAATTGAATATTCAACAGAATCATCAGAAGATTCATTTAATAATCAAACAATGCCATATCCAAATATTAATACAAGTACTGAATCAACAGATGATACGACAAAAAAAGTAACTGAAATTTCACGGCGAGCATCAACTCGCAGCGATACATCATTAGAAATTAATGTTGGCAATCAAACATCAACACATAGTAGTATTGAATTAGATATTGATGAAACAACCACAAGTATTACCGATACTGAAATATCATGGAGGTATTCGAAAAATGATAATAATACAGTAATACGATGTATAATGCGATGTAAGTTTTTTGAAAAATGTGTTAATGGTCGATGTACACCGATTTGTGGTCACTCAAATTCTTCAATTGTTGATTGTATCAAAGGTATAAAACAATATTATTTATTTATTGATATTTTCGATCTGAAAAAGAGTGCGCGAAATGATAAAGTTCCGGACAGACATGAGACACGAGAGTTATCGTTGTCACTATCTATCAATACTTTAGCATTTCCGCTCACTCTTCAAAAATCGAATGATATTTTTCATCACGAAAATCGTCATAATCATGAAGCTCAACTTATTGGCATAGATCGAGCTTCATTTATATGATGGTTTAATCAATGAGAAAGTCTCTACTTTGATATTATTTAATGCAGATCAAAATTTGGATAATAATTAAAAACGAAATAAAAATCAATCTAAAATTATTTAGATTTTTTGTACATATTGTATAGAACTTAGGGAATAAGATAATCTGTTTCAACTATATTTATTTATTATTTTAACGCTAAAACATATACAAAATATACATCCCTTATAGAGTGATGTACAAAAATTATGATTTTCAAAATTATTAGAGACTAATTAATCAATTGCACTGAAATCTCAAATACTGAATATAAATTTGTACATATTTAACATTAAAATCATATTCATATTCTAATGGTATATTGTTATATTCATTTATTAATTAAGTGTTAACGATATAACAATACTTACGAAATACTACCAATTTAACAGAACCACCAGGTTCACCTAAAACACCAGAGCCATGTAAATCAGATGATGATTGCATAGAAACGGAAGCTTGTTATCGTGAATTATGTCAGGATCCATGTGAATTTAGCGGTGCTTGTGCATCAACAGCTATTTGTCATACAAAAATGCATCGTCCAATATGTTCATGCCCTGAAGGACATGAAGGCAATCCATCTGAGAAATGTATACCGACAAAATCAAGTAAGATCCACTAATCCATGCATATTAATTATACACATATTTTCACAGCATTTTTTTTATGCACAAAGTTATATTAAAAGTGTTAATAAGTTTTTAATAATGGAATCAATTAAACAATTTTCTTGCTCAATAATAATTGAGATCTAACAATTTTTTCTAATTTTGAATTAATTGGTTATCTGGAATTAATTCAAATGAATTAACTATGGATCATTATTTTACCATAATCAAACTGATTTTATTATGTGAAGGATATAAGTGTTAAAATTCTTAAATTAAATGGTTTTTTATTTTATATAAATATTGTTTATGCAAAGTAGTTTTTTTGTGAATATTTATTTTAATTATTCTTTTGTAGTATTTTAATGAACAATCGTTAAACAAAATTTAATTTAAATCTTTAATTTATTTTATTATGTTCCTCATACATATTCATATGTTTTTTTTTAATTTATTTCACCAACATAAAATTATTTGTATTACATTGGTACATAAACGGTTATTCAGATTCAAAAGAAAAAGAAAAAATATTACAATTAATTGTTTCCATATTCACAAAATAACGCACATTGTATATAAGTAATTGTAAATATCACATTTATTCACCACATAAAACACAATTTTCGTCCCTTTTCCGTTTCCCTATTTTTTTCTTGTTTTAACAACCAATTTAGTGAGATGCGTGGACCACAATGACTGCCCATTGACCGAGGCTTGTATAGAAGGCGGTTGCCATCCACCGTGTGACTATTCGAACCCATGTGCCAAAAATGCAATTTGTATTAATACCAATCATGGTTCAGATTGTACTTGTGCCGAAACATATCAAGGCGATGGTTATGGTGGCTGTCAACCAAGTATGATTTTAGAAATTATAATTAAATTACTATTGCGTATATTAAAATTATGAAATCTATTACAGTACGGACATACTTACCGATTTGTCAATATAATGAAGACTGTCCACCAGATAAGTTATGTGATAGGCTTAATCGAATATGTATAAATCCATGTCAAGAAGATTCTTGTGGAGAAAATGCTCTCTGTAAACCAATAAATCACGGTATACATTGCGAATGTCCAGTTGGTTATCGAGGTAATCCAAATATAGAATGTTCTCAAGTTACGGGATGTCGTTCAGACTCAGAATGCAATTCATATGAGGCATGTATTAATGGTCAATGTAATTCACCATGTCAATGTGGATCATTTGCCATTTGTGACGTTTTTAAGCATCGTGCTACTTGTAAATGCCCAGTCGGATATGTAGGTAATCCTCTTACTGGTTGTAGTGCCCCTACGAATCCATGTGAACCAAATCCATGTGGAATAAATGCACTCTGTGAATTAGATTCTGGTAATCCAATATGCTTATGTCCTAGAGGGTTAACAGGCAATCCGTTCAAAGCTTGCAGTAAGTTTATTTTTATCTTTCGGTAATCGTAATAAATTTTTCAATTTAATACTTAAGTTCCAGAAGGAAATGAGTGTTCACCAAACCCATGCGGATCAAACAGTGGCTGTCGTATCAATAATGGCCAACCAGTATGTTTTTGCTTAGCTGAATATGAAGGTAATCCACCACAAGTACCATGTGCATTACCTCAAAATCCATGTGATCCATCGCCATGTGGACCAAACACACAGTGTTCGATATTAAACAATGGTTTTGCAAAGTGCACATGTTTACCAGGATACATTGAAAGTCCAAATACAATACGTGGTTGTTTGTTACCAAAGAATCCGTGTGAACCAAATCCTTGTGGTTCCGGTGCTATATGTGATTCATCAAGAGACTCCGTTTGTTACTGCCCAGAACCATTAGTCGGGAATCCATACCGTCAATGTGCTGAACCAGCCAGATCTCCACTATTATGTAGTCCCGGTCCATGTGGATTATTCGCTGACTGTTATGTTGTTGATAATAGAGAACAATGTTATTGCAAACCAGGATATATTGGTGATCCTTATGATAATTGTCGTGAACCACCACGAACTGTATGTGAACCGAATCCATGCGGTCCAAATGCCCAGTGTATTGTGAACCAAGATGGAAATAGTCTTTGTATTTGTCCCGAAGGATTAGGTGGTGATCCAACAAGTTTAACCGGTTGCCATGGATATGAATGCCGATTGGACGATGAATGTGTTTATGACAAAGCATGCATCGGTTTCAGATGTCGAGATCCATGTCCAGGTTCATGTGGTATCGGAGCCCACTGTCGCGTTGAAAAACATCATCCAGTTTGCAGTTGCCAAAATGGACTTTTGGGAAATCCGTTAACACGTTGCTATGTTCTTAATGAACAACCACCAAGGAATCCATGTTATCCAAGTCCATGCGGAGTAAATACCCAATGTAATATTCTTGATGAAAGAGCTGTGTGTTCATGTTTACCAGATTACTCTGGTGATCCACAAGCTGGATGTCATCCAGAATGTACCATGAATTCTGATTGTCCATCTGACAAAGCTTGTATTTATCGAAAATGTGTAAATCCATGTTTGGGTGGTTCAATTTGTGGTATTAATGCTGAATGTTCTGTATTCGATCATACAGCAACTTGTAAATGTCGTCAAGGATTTACAGGAAATGCTTTTATTCAATGTCTTAAATATCCGGAAATTAGAAATATGACATATCAACCATGCACACCGTCTCCATGCAGTCCGCATAATATTTGTTCGGAATATGGTTATACAGCTCTATGTGATCCTTGTATGATGCCCAATTCTTTCAATAATCCCGCATGTCGACCAGAATGTTTAGCAGATTCTGATTGTCCATTTAACACTGCTTGTTTGGGTGAACGATGTCTTGATCCATGTCCAGGTGCGTGTGGCCATAATGCTGAATGTACTATAGTCTGGCATCGACCTGTTTGTAACTGTCCCCAAGGACTATTTGGAAATCCTTATGTCCAATGTACTGTGCCATCAATTGTACATGATATTCCTGAAACATGTGATACCATTCAATGTGGGGCAAATACTGAATGTCGAATGAATGGTGGTGTTTTAGCTTGTGTTTGTATACCAGAATACTATGGGGATCCATTGATCGGATGCCATCCAGAGTGTGTAATTAATTCAGATTGTGATTTTTCATTGGCTTGCTTACAAAATAAATGTAAAAATCCATGTGATGGCGCTTGTGGTATTGATGCCCAATGTAAAGTAATTAATCATCAACCAGTGTGTTATTGCCCAACTGGTTATGTTGGTTCACCGTTAGTTACATGTACACCACATCGTGGTGGTTTACCATATTTACCACCAACTAGTAACCCATGTGAACCAAATCCATGTGGACCATACAGTAGATGTTTAACGTCTTCACAGGGACATGCTATTTGTTCTTGTTTACCTGGTTACAGAGGAAATCCACCAGTATGTCAACCTGAATGTATTGTTAGTTCTGATTGTGCTCATGATAAGGCATGTGTAAATCAAAAATGTATTGATCCATGTCCAGGCACATGTGGGATTAATGCACGTTGTTTAGTGCTTTATCACAATCCAATTTGTAGTTGCCCGTCATCGTATGAAGGAGATCCATTTGTATCTTGCTATCCAATAGTAATAGTTCATGAACCCAAAACACCAGAGAATCCATGTGTACCATCACCTTGTGGACCAAATTCTATCTGCGAATTAAAACAAAGTAGAGCAGTATGTTCGTGTGTTGCTGATTATATTGGAAGTCCCCCATACTGTCGTCCAGAGTGCATCACGAATGATGAATGCTCGCAAGACAAAGCCTGTATAAAAGAGAAGTGTAGAAACGTTTGTGTAGATATATGCGGTGTAAATGCTCAATGTCATGCTATTGCTCATTCAGCATTTTGTAATTGTTTGCCTGGTTATCAAGGTGATGCATTTGCTGGATGTTCTAAGGTGCCAGTTATCGAACATAAGGATCCGTGTAATCCTTCGCCGTGTGGTGAAAATACATATTGCTCTGAACGTAATGGTTTAGCTGTATGTACCTGTATTCAACCATACACCGGTGATCCATATACAACTGGTTGTCGTCCAGAATGTGTATATAATTCCGATTGTTCATCGCATTTGGCTTGTATCAAACAGTTCTGCCGAGATCCTTGTCCTGGAGTTTGTGGTCAAAATGCTGAATGTAATGTTGTAAATCATATCCCAGTATGCACTTGTTTACGTGGATTAATTGGTGATCCATTCACTGGTTGCCGTCAACCATTACAAGATCCAATTGTTATTGATCCTTGTAATCCATCACCATGTGGGCCAAATAGTATTTGTCGTGCAACAGGCGATAGGGCAGTATGCTCATGCAAAGCTGGATATTTTGGTGCACCGCCAGGATGCCGACCCGAATGTGTTGTCAGCTCTGAATGTAGTCAGCGACATGCATGTGTTAATCAGAAATGTATTGATCCATGTCCAGGCACATGTGGATTGAATGCTTTGTGCCATGTCATTAATCATAGTCCTCACTGTAGTTGTGCTCCAAAACAAATTGGTGATCCATTTGATCGATGTTATCCACAACGTAAGTATCTTGAAAAAAATTACTGGATTGTATTAAATAAATGTATTTCTTTAATATTTAAATTCTTTGTAGCTGCTGAACCACCACGTAGTTCGAATCCATGTATACCTAGTCCATGTGGACCAAATTCTGAATGCCGTAATATAGATGATCGGGCAGCGTGTTCTTGTACTGTTGGATATTTAGGTGCACCACCAAATTGTAGACCCGAATGTATTATAAATGAGGAGTGTCCGTTTAATCGTGCTTGTGTTAAACAAAAATGTATCGATATTTGTATTGGTACATGTGGATTTAATGCCATTTGTAGTGCACAAAATCATCAACCGGTATGCATATGTATCGAAGGGTATGAAGGTGATCCATATGCTGGTTGTAATCCACGTCAAGGTAAGCTATAAACTATACCACATATTATAATCCTATGTACATACATATTATTGTATTCATTTTATTGCATGTTTTAAACTGTTATTTCTTTTTCAAAAATTATGTGTAGTATATTATCCAGTAGAAATTGTTAATCCATGTAATCCATCACCATGTGGTGCTAACGCCAATTGTAAAGAACGAAATGGTGTTGGTTCTTGTCAATGCATGAAAAATTATTTTGGTGATCCATATGTGGGATGTAGACCAGAATGCATACAAAATTCTGATTGTTCACTTGATAAAGCATGTTTGAATACAAAATGTATTAATCCATGTATTGGAACTTGTGGTTTTAATGCTGAATGTCGTGTTATTCATCATGCACCAGTTTGTAATTGTCTCCAAGGTTTTACTGGCAATCCTTTAAGTGGTTGTCATCAAATTCAACAAAGTAAGGAAAACCAACGAACAATCGTTCACACAATTCCATGAAAGCAATAATCTAATAGTTATTTTGATTTTATTTATCTTAAAATATCAATTCAAAATTAGTTATCTATGATGAAGTGCCACCACGAAATCCATGTATCCCTTCACCATGTGGTCACTTTAGTACATGCCGTGTTGTTAAAGATCATCCTGTATGTTCTTGTCTTAATGATTATTATGGAGCACCACCTAATTGTCATCCTGAGTGTATAATAAGTGCTGATTGTACATCTAATAAAGCTTGTCTTAAAAACAAATGTGTTGATCCATGTCCAGGCACATGTGGTTATAATGCGCTGTGCCGTGTAGTTAATCACAATCCAATTTGTAGTTGTTTACCGGGATTTATTGGTGATCCATTTGTACAATGCTATCAACAGCCCAGTAAGCATTCGAAATGCAAATTTAACAAAAATATATTAAGCATTAATATTAATTTATATATTTTGACCTGTAGAAGATCCAATTATAATTCATGAAGAAAATCCTTGTATACCATCTCCATGCGGTCCAAATTCAATTTGTCGAAATGTAGATAGCCGAGCTGTATGCTCGTGTATAGCTAATTATATTGGTCGTCCACCTAATTGTAGACCTGAATGTACTGTAAATCCTGAGTGTCCTATGAATTTAGCATGTATCCATGAACGATGCCAGGATCCATGTCCTGGCTCGTGTGGTTATAATGCTGAATGTCATGTAATATCTCATGTACCACGTTGTATGTGCTTAAGCGGTTTTGAAGGTGATCCATTCAATGGATGTACACAAATTATTCATTGTAAGCATAATAGTATTCCCACTTTGTATAGTATTAGTTATATGTATGAATTACATACATAGATTAATTCTATTGTTGGACTTCCCTAAATCAAATCCCAAATTTTTTATCCGTTTTTAGTAGCTGATGAACCAATATATCCATGTTCGCCAAGCCCTTGTGGCGTTAATGCCGTTTGCAAAGAATTGAATGGAGCTGGATCTTGTAGTTGTATACCAGAATATTTTGGTGATCCTTATGTTGAATGCCGTCCTGAATGTGTTGTAAATAGTGATTGTTCTCGTCATCTTGCATGTTTTAGTAATAAATGTAAAGACCCTTGTCCTGGAACTTGTGGCATCAATGCTGAATGCAGAGTAATAAATCATTCACCTACATGTACCTGTTTCCCTGACTATGTTGGAAACGCATTCACTAGCTGCCATTTACCACTACCTCCACGTAAGATTCTTTTTTCATATTCATTTTCATTATTTTTATATCTAAACTTAAAAACTTTCAACTATCATATATAGCGAAAATTCAACTACCTAGGAATCCATGTCAACCATCTCCTTGTGGTTCATACAGTACATGTCGTGTTATAAATGAACATGCAGTTTGTTCATGTCTTCCGAACTATATTGGCGCACCTCCCTCTTGTCGCCCAGAATGTATTGTTAGTTCGGAATGTCCATTAGACAAAGCTTGCATGCAACAAAAATGTCAAGATCCTTGTCCAGGAACTTGTGGCATTAATTCGCGTTGCCATGTAATTAATCATAATCCCATATGTAGTTGCTTAACAAATTACATAGGTGATCCGTTCATCAGATGCTTTATTGAAGAGAGTATGTTTTTTTTTTATTTTCGTCATTGCTCTTATGTTAACTTTTACGAATAATTTTATAGAACGTCCCGTTGTTCATGATTTAGTTGAACCTTGCCAACCATCACCTTGTGGATTAAATGCTATTTGTCGTGTTATTTCTGATCAAGCTGTATGCTCTTGCTTACCAAACTATATAGGTAGACCACCATCTTGTCGACCAGAGTGTACAATTGATGCTGAATGCTCTGGATACTTGGCATGTGTAAATGAAAAATGTCGAGACCCATGTCCAGGAGCTTGTGGAGCTTTTGCTACTTGTCGTGCTTACAATCACAGACCAGTTTGTACTTGTATAGCACAGTATACAGGAGATCCATTTGCTGGTTGTTATCCAATTCCAATTCATGTTGAACCTGAAATTCATGATCCTTGTCATCCATCACCGTGTGGTGTAAATGCAATTTGTAAAGATCGAAATGGGGCTGGATCATGTTCATGTTTACCACAATATTTCGGCGATCCATATATTGAATGTCGTCCAGAATGCTTGATGAATAGTGATTGTGTGAAAACAAAAGCCTGTGTTAATCTTAAATGCAAGGATCCATGTCCAGGTGTTTGTGGAATTAACGCAGAATGTTATGTCACTAATCATGCGCCGTATTGTATATGTTTACAAGGCTATACTGGGAATCCTTCTATTTCTTGTTATGAAATTCCAAAATGTATGTTATTCTACTGGATTGAACAAAACTATTGTATACCATTGAATTATTTCAAATTAATTTGTATTTCAGTGGCTGAACCTTCATTATCATATAATCCATGTATTCCTTCTCCGTGTGGTTTATACAGCCAATGCATTAATGTTAATGGTCATGCTGTATGTTCTTGTTTATCTAATTATATTGGTACACCGCCAGCATGTCGACCTGAATGCACTGTTAGTTCAGAATGTCAACTCGATAAAAGTTGTGTTAAGCAAAAATGTGTTGATCCATGTCTTGGTACATGTGGTATCAATGCTAATTGCCATGTTACGAATCATAATCCGATTTGTAGTTGTCCTGGTGGTCATATTGGTGATCCATTTAATAGATGTTTTGTTGAAGAAAGTAAGCTTTTGTATAAATCTAATCTAAATTATTTACGTTACTACTAATAATTTTCTTTTTTCTGCACAAAAATAATTTGCATGTTATTGTAAAACAATGATAATAGAGAGACCTGTTCAACATGAACCAATCAATCCTTGTTTACCATCTCCTTGTGGACCTTATTCGCAATGCCGTGCAATTGGTGAAATCCCAGTATGTACTTGTTTAGCGAATTATATTGGAAATCCACCAAACTGTCGACCTGAATGTATGATTAATGCTGAATGTTCAGCTAATCTTGCATGTATATCTGAAAAATGTCGTGATCCATGTCCTGGATCTTGTGGGTTCCAAGCTATTTGCCATGTTGTCAATCACGCACCAGTTTGTGTCTGTTTACCTGGATTTACTGGAGATCCATTTTCTGGTTGTCATCAAATTGAAAGTAAGGATATCTTACTAACTCTAAACATATTTGTCACAAACTGAATATTATAAAAAAATTGCGAAATTATTTGCACTTCTAACTCCAAATAAAGTTATTTTCAAGAATTAATTGGCTTATAAGAAGAATACTTAATTTAAAATAAATCTAAACAATATGTTGATGCCATCAAACAATTTTAGTCATTAGACATGAAGAACCGGCGCATCCGTGTAATCCATCTCCTTGCGGTTCAAATGCTGTTTGTAAAGAACGTAATGGTGCTGGATCATGTACTTGTTTATCAGAATACTTTGGGGATCCATACAGTGGATGTCGTCCTGAATGTGTACAAAATTCTGATTGTAATCGATCTAAGGCATGTGTCAATAATAAATGTATTGATCCATGTCCAGGGGTATGTGGTATAAATGCTGAGTGTCATGTAGTTAATCATGCACCAAGTTGTTACTGTTTATCTGGTTTGATTGGAGATCCATTTACAATTTGTCGTGAACAACCTTCAATAAGTAAGAATCTATTTTTAAAAATTTAATATATTAATTAAAATCTATCTATAACTATGATTTGCAATTGGATTTATTTTTCTAAATATATTTAGAAAATGATGTGCCAAAGAATCCATGTGTGCCATCACCATGTGGACCAAATAGTCAATGTCGCGAAATAAACGATCAAGCTGTTTGTTCATGTCTACCTCAATATATCGGTAGCCCACCATCCTGTAGACCGGAATGTGTGGTTAGCTCCGAATGTCCACAAGACAAAGCATGTGTAAATAATAAATGTAAAAATCCTTGTCCCGGTACCTGTGGTATAAATGCCCGGTGTCAAGTAATTAATCATAATCCTATATGTTCCTGTTCACCACAATATATTGGTGATCCTTTTGTAAGATGTCTCATTGAAGAAAGTAAGATACGTCTTTCAAATATGTATTATAATAAAATTTCTATTCTGCTTGTATAATTTTTACTTCTTTATTGTAAATAAAATATGTTTTAGAACGTCCTGTTATTATACCTAATGGTAATCCATGTGTACCATCACCATGCGGACCAAATTCACAATGCCGTATTGTTGGTGATACACCTGCATGTTCATGTCTTCCCAATTATATTGGACGTTCACCAAATTGTCGTCCAGAGTGTACGATAAATGCTGAATGTCCAAATAATCTTGCATGTGTTAATGAAAAATGTATTGATCCGTGTATTGGCTCTTGTGGTATTGATAGTATCTGTACAGTTACGAATCATAATCCGATTTGTACATGTCCAATTGGTTATACTGGAGATCCATTTAGTCGGTGTGCTGAAATTATACATTGTAAGAATATAATAATAAGATTATATAAATTCATTCTAAATGTAAAATCATTGTATCTGTCTAAATATGTTCATAGCTAATAGTCATAATTTTATTTTATTAAATCTTTTTCGATTTTGTCATAGCTGTACCAGAAGAACATCATGATCCATGTAATCCATCACCATGCGGGTCAAATGCAATATGTAAAGAACGTAACGGTGCTGGATCATGTACTTGTTTATCAGAATATTTTGGAGATCCATACAGTGGATGTCGCCCAGAATGTGTACAAAACTCTGATTGCGATCGGTATAAGGCTTGCGTTAATAATAAATGTAAAGATCCATGTCCAGGTGTATGCGGTGTAAACGCTGAATGTAATGTACGAAATCATGCACCAAATTGTTACTGCCCACCAAATTATACTGGTAATCCTGCCGATAGTTGTCATCCAATCGAAAGTGTTACGGAAATTATACCAAAGAATCCATGCATACCATCGCCATGTGGCCCCAATAGTATTTGTCGTGAAATCAATAATCATGCTGTTTGCACATGTGATAAAGATTACATTGGAACACCCCCGTTATGTCGTCCAGAATGTTTAGTTAGTTCAGAATGTCCTCAAAATAAAGCATGTGTTAATAAAAAATGTACGGATCCATGTCCTGGTACCTGTGGTAGTAACGCTAGATGTCAAGTGGTAAACCACAATCCAATTTGTAGTTGCTCGTCTGGTTTTTCGGGCGATCCATTCATCCGTTGTGATAAAATTGAAAGTATGTAACAAAGCATAATTTTATAATAATTTATAGCTTATAAATTTCATTTATATTTAGTGCCCCCCCCACAACGTGATAATGGTAACCCATGCCTTCCGTCACCATGTGGTCCAAATTCACAATGCCGTGTAATTGGGACGCAAGCCGCATGCTCATGCCTTGAGAATTTTGTTGGACGTCCACCAAATTGTCGACCAGAATGTACAATTAATGCCGAATGTTCAAGCAATTTAGCATGTGTCCATGAAAAATGTATTGATCCATGTCCTGGTTATTGTGGCATAAACGCTATTTGTCGTGTTATAACTCATAATCCAACATGTTCCTGTTTATCTGGTTATGAAGGCAATCCCAGTGTACAATGCAACTTACCTACTCCTCGTAAGATAAATATTAATATCATTTACTTGCATATTTAATATTTTATTATTTTAAACGTTAATATAGCTGTTGTTCGAGAACCCAAACCAACACCATGTATACCGTCACCGTGTGGACCAAATGCGGAATGCAGGGAACGAAATAATGCCGGAGCATGCTATTGTTTCCCAGGTTATGAAGGCAATCCATATGACATAGTTAAAGGCTGCAAACATGAATGCGATGTTAATGACGACTGTTCTGATAACTTATCCTGTGTCGGTTTTAAATGCATTGATCCATGTATTGGTATTTGCGGAACTGATGCCATCTGTAAAGTTCAACGACATATTCCAGTATGTAATTGCCTTCCAGGCTATACTGGAGATCCGTTCTTCCAATGTCGTCCAATACCACAACCATCACCACCACCAAAAGTCACTAATCCATGTGTACCATCGCCATGTGGACCAAATAGTAATTGTCGTGAGCATAATGCTCAAGCCGTTTGCACTTGTTTATCAAATTATATTGGCCAACCACCACAATGTAGACCTGAATGTGTAGTAAGTTCGGAATGTTCCCAAGACAAAGCATGTATCAAACTTAAATGTGCTGATCCATGTCCAAATACGTGTGGTATTGATGCACAGTGTAACGTAAGAAACCACAATCCAATATGTGCTTGCTCTTCTGGATTTACTGGTGATCCATTTACTCAATGTACACGAATTATTGCTCGTGATGAACTAATTACCACTGAAAGGCCACCATCCTGTATACCATCACCATGTGGACCAAATTCCAAGTGTCAAATAATTGCTGGTAATCCAGCTTGTTCTTGTTTACCAAATTTTGCTGGTGTACCACCGAATTGCAGACCGGAATGTGTCATTAACTCAGAATGTCCGAGCCAAAAGGCATGTATTCAACAAAAATGTGCAGATCCATGTATTGGTTCTTGTGGATTTGAAGCACGTTGTCATGTTTTAAATCATGTACCAATTTGTGTATGTAATGATGGTTTTACTGGAGACCCATTCGTTCAATGCGTTCCGAAAGTCGAGCCTTGTAAGTATACAAATACATAAATGTAAAAACTTAATTATTTAAGTTATTATTGATATTATCATAAGTTATCATATATGTTTTTCATTTTTATTATTTCCAAATTTAGCAACCGAAGCTGCAGTAATTGATCCATGTAACCCATCACCATGTGGAGCTAACGCTGAATGTCGATCAGGCATTTGTACGTGCCTATCTGAATATCAAGGAAATCCATATGAAGGATGTAGACCAGAATGCATCCATAATTCTGATTGCGATCGCACTAAAGCTTGTTTACGTAGTAAATGTGTTGATCCATGCATTAATACATGCGGTTATAAAGCCCAGTGTGAAGTAATAAATCATATACCAATTTGTTCATGTCCAAATGGCTATACTGGTGATCCATTTTCAAATTGTAAATTATATGATAAACCAGCAGACCCAATTAAAAATCCTTGCAGTCCATCACCTTGCGGCGCAAACAGTAAATGTAAAAATATAAACGATCATGCAGTGTGTTCATGTCATGATGGATTTATTGGATCACCACCACAATGTAGACCTGAATGTGTTGTGAGCAGTGAATGTGTACAATCAAAGGCATGTGTTAATCAATATTGTGTTGATCCATGTCCAGGTGCTTGTGGACCAAATGCTCGATGTGAAGTGATCAATCACAGCCCAATATGTAGTTGTAATGTTGGTCAAACGGGTGATCCATTCCGTGGATGTCATCAAATTCCGCCACCACCAATTCAACGAGAAGAAGAAAAACGAAATCCTTGTGTACCGTCTCCATGCGGACCGAACTCAATTTGTCGTGCAAATGGTGATACACCATCATGTCAATGTATTGAAGGATATATTGGCGGTCCACCAAATTGTCGTCCAGAATGTGTCATTAATGGTGATTGTGCATCCCATTTAGCTTGTGTTAACCAAAAATGTGTTGATCCATGTCCTGGATCGTGCGGTACAAATGCTGAATGTCGAGTTTTCAGTCATACTGTATCTTGCAGTTGTCCGATTGGTACAACTGGTAATCCATATGCATTATGTTCACTAATACCTCCTGTTCAAGGTACTTTATTTACTCAATAAATTTCTCTAATTTATACTAATCTATTCATAAAATTATAGAAGATGATTTACGACCTTGTGATCCCTCACCCTGTGGACCAAATGCTGAATGTATAGAACGAAATGGTGTTGGTGCCTGTAAGTGTTTACAAGATTATAGGGGAAATCCATATGAAGGATGTCGTCCAGAATGTGTATTAAGCTCAGATTGTCGTACAGATAAGGCCTGTATTCAAAATAAATGTCAAGATCCATGTCCAGGTATTTGTGGACAAAATGCTGAATGTAATGTTATAAATCATGTACCAACATGTCTATGTCTTCGCGGTTTTATTGGAGATCCATTTACAATTTGTCGCATCGAACCACCAAGGCCAACAGAACCAAGTAATATAAATCCATGTAATCCATCACCATGTGGTCCAAATAGCAGATGTCGACAGTCAAATGGTGTTGCGGTCTGTTCATGTGATAATCTTTATATTGGTTCACCACCAAATTGTCGTCCAGAATGCACAGTTAATAGTGAATGTCCTCAAAATAAAGCGTGTCATAAATTTAAATGTCAAAATCCTTGTGTTGGAACATGTGGTAGAAACGCAAAATGTGAAGTAATCAACCATAATCCAATTTGTAGCTGTCCAACAGGATATATTGGTGATCCGTTCTTAAATTGTCATCTAAGTTAGTATTACATCGATATATTACTATTAAATTATATAAATTATTAATATTAATAAATAATTTTGCAGAGCCACAAGAAGATGTACCACCACCGTCTCCACCTAGAAGCAATCCTTGTATACCATCACCATGTGGTTCTTATTCACAATGCAGAGTTATTGGTGAATCACCTTCATGTTCTTGTTTACAAAATTATATTGGAGCACCCCCAAATTGTCGTCCTGAATGTATTGTGAACTCTGATTGTGCTTCGAACAGAGCATGTATCATTGAAAAATGTAGAGATCCATGTGAGGGTTCTTGCGGTTTTAATTCTGATTGTCATGTACAAAATCATATACCAATTTGTACTTGCCGTAATGGTTACACTGGAGATCCATTTATACAATGTGTTCAAATAATCGGTAATAACACAATTTAGAATACTTATGTACATTTTTATAATTCAATGATAAATATTAATTTTTAGAACAAATTAGACCAGTTCAGCACAGTGACCCATGTATACCACCACCATGTGGTGCTAATGCACAATGCTCAAATGGTCAATGTACTTGTCTTGCTAAATACTTTGGAGATCCTTATATTGGGTGTCGTCCAGAATGTACAACGAACTCGGACTGTTCACATTCTAAGACATGTATCAACACTAATTGTGTAGATCCTTGTCCAGGTACATGTGGAAATAACGCTTTATGTACCGTACAAAATCATATTCCAATCTGTAGCTGTCCAAGTGGTTATACTGGTGATCCATTCAATTATTGTAAAATCATAGAAAAGAAACAAGAGCCTCCTAGGGATCCATGTAATCCATCACCTTGTGGACCAAATTCAATTTGTCGTATTGCAAACAATGGGGCTGCTGTGTGTACATGCCAAACGAACCTAATTGGTACACCTCCTAATTGTAGACCTGAATGTGTTGTTAGCAGTGAGTGTCGACTGGATATGGCATGTTTAAGACAAAAATGTATAGATCCTTGTCCGGGTACTTGTGGACAAAATGCTGAATGTCGTGTCGTTAACCACAGTCCAGTATGTAGCTGTATAAACGGATATATTGGAGATCCATTTTCAAGGTGTCACCTACAGCCCATTCGAGAACCAACTGTAATTAACCCCTGTGATCCATCACCTTGCGGACCAAATTCGATATGTCGCGTAGTTGGTGACAGCCCAGCATGTAGTTGTTTACCAGATTATTTTGGAACGCCACCAAATTGTCGACCAGAATGTGCGATAAATCCTGATTGCATGAGTTCTAAGGCATGTTCACATCAAAAATGTGTAGATCCTTGTCCTGGTGTTTGCGGTATAAACGCGGAGTGTAATGTAATAAACCACACACCTAGATGTAATTGTATAAATGGATATACAGGAGATCCATATATTAAATGTAACTTACCAGGTGAGTCCAGTTTATTATTTATATTGCTTATAATTATATAATTAATCACGAAAGCCATAAACAAAAGTACAATTCAAACTATAATATTGCTCAATGTTATTTTTAAACATTTAGAAGCAATTAGTGAATTTTACAATGCAATAACAAAGAGTTAATAAGAAAACAATTAATTCGAATTCTCAATCCGCTTGTCATGAATATTTTCATAAATATTTAAATAATTTTAATTTTACAGTTTTAATATAGTTAATATAGTTAACGTAAGAGTTAAACTTTATTTTTAGTATGTAATTTATTTACAATGGAAAATTGCATTAAATTTTCAGTTCAAAACTATCCCATAGAAGTTATCAATCCTTGTGTACCTAGCCCATGTGGAACAAATGCAATTTGCAATGTTCAGAACAACGCGGGATCTTGTCAATGCTTACCTGAATATTTCGGTAATCCTTATGAAGAATGCCGTCCTGAATGTATTTTAAATTCCGATTGTCCTTCAAATCGAGCTTGTATGAGGAATAAGTGTCAAGATCCATGTCCCGGAACATGTGGTCAAAACGCCAATTGTCAAGTTGTCAATCACTTACCATCTTGCACTTGTTACCCAGGATACACTGGCGATCCATATCGCTACTGTAACGTCCAACGACCTGAACGTAAGAAATTCTCACTAATATTTGATCTNAATAAGTGTCAAGATCCATGTCCCGGAACATGTGGTCAAAACGCCAATTGTCAAGTTGTCAATCACTTACCATCTTGCACTTGTTACCCAGGATACACTGGCGATCCATATCGCTACTGTAACGTCCAACGACCTGAACGTAAGAAATTCTCACTAATATTTGATCTGTCGAAATACATTATTTATTGTTACAATAAAAATCATTTTAAATCATTTACATTCATAACTAACGCTTTTCCCACATCCACTTTCACACTTTCATTGCGATCGAACTTTCGTTTTATATCCAGAGATGTTAATTTTACAAACA